>JACWBX010001136.1:0-24376 GCA_014622435.1 Polypedilum pembai
AGTATTTGAAAACATTACAAGTATTTTTTTGAGATCTAAAAAGTCGAAAATTTGGAAAATTTTCCAAAAATATTTTTTTTACGTTCTTTTATCTCTAAAAAGACCAAAAAAATGAAAAAACATTTTTTCTGAGAAGTTTGAAATTTCGCCTGTTCGCCTGTAACAACTCTGGTAGAAAGTCATATCCAAAATCATTTTTAATTTTAATTTTTTTTAATAAAATTTTAATTTTGAAAGAATTCAAAAATAATTTTTCCATAATTAAAATTCTATCTCCTTGTCTTGTTTTCTTTCATACTCTTGAAATTATTGAAAAAGCTCTTTTTATATAAACAAACAATTTTAAAAATTTGGTTTCAAAGTTGATTTTCAAAGCAATAACTCACAAAACAATTTTGTAAAAAGTTCAAAAATAATTTTTCCATAATTAAAATTCTATCTCCTTGTCTTGTTTTCTTTCATACTCTTTCTCCCTTAAAAATAACAAGAATCAAAAACTATGGATTAAATTTCAAAATTTAAAGCAATTAAAATTGATCCAAAAATAACTCAGAATAAAATCTTCCGTTCCGGAATTAATTATGTAACAAATTTTAAGAACTCTCTGCTGTTGTCACGAATGTTCACTGCAGTCAGACATTCATTCATGATAGTTGATTTGGTGAAAGAGAGAGAGAAAGAAATTTGTGTTTATTTATGGCTTTTTGAACTTCTTGTGTGGAAATCTTTTTCTCTTCTTTCACTTTTTTTATATTTTCTATACAAATTCGAGATTTACAGGAAACAGTGAGTGTGAGAGACAGAAAATAAAATAAAAATATTCAAAGTAGCAAAACGACAACATGTCGTTGACACACTCGCCGAAGATTCATCATTAAAGCAAAGTAGATGAGTTGAAATTATCCGGATGATAGTTTTTATTTGTCGCACAGCCATCACTCAATGCACTCATTTGTTTATAGCGGCATCAACAGTGACAGTCGAAAAATATCAAATTAAAGTTTTTGATTCATGTTAGACATAAAACATTGCAGAAAACATCAGACAATGTTAAAACAGAGTTGAAAATGGAAAATTTATCAATTAAATTTAACGGACAAGATCAAATTTAAAAATAAATTTAAGATCAAGATCAAGATCAAAAACTTTTATTTGCAAAAATAAAAAGTTTTTAGCAAATTTAAATGTTTTGATAGATTTAGAGGAGAGCCTGTAGTCGGCTAAAAACTTGTACGTAAGTCGACTAAATTTATTCGACTTAGCATATAAATTTTCAGTCGACTTTGGTAAATATGTTGAAGACAAATATGAAAAATTAATCAACTCTGCAATAAAACATTGTAAAACATAAACATTCAACATTTCCAATGTTTCCAGCATCTTTGATTGTTTTCAAACTCCGCACAAACTCATTTTCCATGCTGAATATGATTCAGTGTTACTTTGTTCGCGAAACCTACAAGTCGTGGCTTTACACCGTTGATTATTATTTTTTCAGTATAGGTAGCTTTCTTCACCTAAACCTTCGTTTATTTCGTGTGTTATGTGAGTGGCTTCTTTTTCCAATTATAATATTATAAGTACAACAACTTAAAAGAAGGAAAAGAAGAACATTTTTTTTTGGTGGTCGCTGTTGTTACAACAAGAAAAGAAATAAAATTGAGTAGATGAAGTTTCATCTTTATTGCAGTGTTATTTTCAAAATAAAAAATTACATAAAACTCAATCAAATAAAAAAAATAGAAATTGAGATCAATTAGAGTTGATTTTTTAATTTTTTTTTTATAATTCGGATGTTCGAAGAGAATCATTTAGCAGTGCTAATTATCCTGGAAATTATTAATTATTTTTTTTACATTTAATGAAAGTGATGTAATTGTACTCTCAAGTGAGAACCTTGAAATTGAGGAGAAAATGTGAAAACAGCCGAAAATCCGATTTTTGATTGTATAGTCATTAGCAAGTTTTGAAAAGAATGACTGTGGAATGAGATAATAAAGTCTTAGCTAAAAGAAGTGAATAAGAAAAAATTTAGTGTGAAATAAGAGAATTGAAGAATTTTGAATCAAGCGTTAATGATGAGATTAGTGAAAATTTAAAAACGAAAATAAGAATATACAAAAAAAGTTTAAGAAATTATAGAATATTTCAATTTTTATTAACTTTCATTATAAAAACTTCATTTGTAATTTTTTGACAAAAATTTTCGGTTAATTTAATTGAAAAGTTTTAGTTACATTTTACAAAAGTAAAAACATTGAATTTTTAGCAAAAATAAATTTGTTAAAATTTTACTAATTATTAAGTAAAAAAATAATCTTTAATAAATTTTAGTACAAAAAATTCGTTAAATTCGTCATAAAAGAAATTCCGATAAATTTTTAACGAAAAATTTCGTCAAATTTTATCAATGGAAAAATTTTGTAAATTTTTAATACAACAATAATCTTCGATAAATTTTATTAAATTTTTAACGAAAGAAAATAAAAACAAAATAAAATTTTAGAGGAAACTTCTTAAAACTTTAAGTTTAAAACTATTGTTACTTCTCATTTAATAATAAAATATTTTAAAAATCTTTACTAATAATCAATATAAATTGATAAAATATTCTATAATTTCTTTTTAAAATTTATTTCTAGTGATTTTTAATAAAAGTTAAAAAACTCAAAAACTGCAGTGATTTTAATCATATATAAAAAGAAATAAAAGAAAATAGGTAAGTGTGTCTGCAGATTTTTAAGTTATGAAAAAGATTTTTCCATTTTTTTTTTGCTATATCTCATTTAATTTCCTGTGTATGAGCTCTGACTGCATTAAACACAACACGTTCGAGGTCAAGAGGAAAATAATTATTGATCTTTTCCATCGATACTGATTTTATTCAATGCGACATGATGGGAAAGATTTACACAAAAGGCAAGAAAGCAAAAAGTAGCTCTCACTTCTTTATTTTCAATTTCCGATCTTGAAGTTATCTTGGCGATGTATGGACACATGCATAAAAGAGAGAAAATTATTTTTTAACAAGCGAGTGACCACAATATTGCATTTATGTGTGTGCTCATTCAAGCGAACTTTAAACAGCAAAGAATTGAGTGAGATGTGTCATATTCAAAAAGTGACAATCATCTTCTTTCTCTCTCACGTTTTAACAGCATAAATGCTGAAATTGCGAAAAAAAAATTATCATTGATTTTATGAGAAAAACACTCGACAATCTGCTGCTTGGTTTGTACTTCCTTTAGAGCATGTACTCGTTTGGCAAGTTTCAAACATGTCCAGCCATTAAAAACTCAAATATCTAACTCAGGTTTCCTCTATAGAAAAATGTTAGAGCTTTTAGAATTCTCTTAAGCAAGAAGAACCAGATAGCAAATAAGTTGAAATGTAATGGAGCTGCTTTTGATTAAATTAAATATTTAATTAATGATTTTGCTTTTATAAAAACTAATTTTCCCATCGAGATTAAAAGAATTTAAATATTTCTATCTTAAACTGTTTTTCTAAATGGATCTTGGACTTAATCTACTTATTTACTAATTAATTTAGTTAATGTGAATGTTAACTGTCGATTATTAGGAATTGAAATGCTTTAAAAAGAAAATTAGAAATAATTCTTTTAACCTTTTTGATTTTATCAAGGCAAAGTCACTCTGATTAATCACAAAATCCTCCATTAATCACAATAATTGCAATTTGGTAGAAATTGGCTATGCATTTCTGGGTTTCGCCATATAAATTATATTAAAACTTAAAACAGCTTTTATGCATTTTGATTTCATTTCTTAAATGCACCAAAAATTTATAGAATATTCCAAATAGAATCCCTAAAAACCCAGATTTTGAAACAAAAAATATTTTGTAACAGTTTTTAAAGTTAACAACTTAAAGTATAGAGCAAATTTTGTCCTTTTTTTGAGTAGTTTGAAATATTTTTCTCCAGACGTAGACACACGCAGAAACTGTGATTAATCGTAATCATCTTAAGACTCAGCTATTAATCTGAGTATTTTTATCTTCTTTTCAGTTCATTTTTTATCAAGCAGTTTTTTAAAATTCTACGAAATCGAATTCAGACAAAATATTTTTCATGTCTTGAGCTAAATTCACTTCTAAAAAACTTCAATATTTTACCTAAATGCGAATTTTATTCAAATGAAAACATTTTATCAAAGACCTTGTTAGCCTTTTCAAATTTCTTTAATAATTTCATTTTTGCCAGCATACAAAAAAAACATATGATGAAAAATGAGCAAAAATTATATTGCATAACATTTAATACACTTGTCTGCTTTCTTCAAAAAAAAAAGTCAATTTCGCATGCTGCTTTGAGAAAAAACTCTTTTTTTTCTATTGATGAGTGTTGAGCTCATCAAAAATTCATCACAAGTAGCAGTAAAATGTCTAATACAAGTGGAAACAGTAAGTAGATATAAGATCGTCTCCAATGACCTTGCTTTCAACTCTTTATTCATTCTACAATAGAGTAACGACAAGTGTTTGTCCTTTACATCAATTTCAAGCTTCATTAGTAAATACATAATTAATTAAGTCAAGAATATGAAAAAAGTACAAAAGTAGCAGCACTAAATCATGTGATATAATCAACAAGCGACTTCGAAATGTATTATATATGAGAAAATAATCTCGAGGTCGTTGTTGATCGTGTTTTACTGTTTGTTAAACTCTCCACTATTGCTAAATGATAAAGAAAATGTGTCGCGGTTAAAATGTGCATCAAAAAAAATGACTAAAGCTTGAAAAAATGCAGAAGAAGAGAGAAGAAGAAAGTCACGGATGTTATAATTTATTCGTTTATTTATAGTTCTTAAAATTCCTTCCTTTCGACTTATGAGATGAGATTCTTTTTTATTATAAGTAACTTTGCAGCCTGCAACATACTCACACATGCTTAGACTTGTTTTATTTTTTTTTTGCAAAACCTCAACCAGTTTTTTCATCTCTCTCTCTCTTTTTCGCGTTTTTTTTTTCAAACCAAGATTTTATTTTCTTACTTCCACACACAACACACTTTTTTTTAATAAGAATTTATGGTTTGTTTTGTTTCTGCGACAAAAAACTTGTTTAAAATTTTTTCAACATTAAAAATAACGGTCATTTTTAAATTTAAAATTCAAAATTTTTTGAATTTTTGAAAAACTTTCTAAAAGAAAATAAAATTAATCTTAAGAGAAAAATAATTGTGTTCATTTCACAATCACATAAAATGAATCAGAAAACACCTCCTATTGAATTGTGCGTTAAAAGGTTAACACATGTCGAACAATAATTTAGAAAATCATTCACCTCGAACTTGGCACGTGTAGCTCTCAATATCAAAGATTAAAAGATAACTCTCATCATCCTATTGTTGAATTAAGATGACGAGATGAAAATGACTTGAGCTATGAGATAACTTTTAATTGAAATCAACGGGAGTGAGAAAAATTGAAGTGTGATGATTTATGAAATTAACCGAGCAAAAGAGAGTGAGAGAGAGAAATCAGATAAATGTATTTGGTAAAAAGTCAAAAATTAAGCTGATGTGTGAAGAGAAGGAAGAAGTCAAATTGCCGGAAATTTTCTTTGACTTTTCAATGGCGTGGATAATATTTTTTTGACAATATGAATTCTGAGAATTTAACTTAAAGAAGTTGAAATGATTTTAATTGACCGTTAAATTTTTAAAATTTCAAAAAAATCCGTTACTTTTATTTTCAAATTTTCAATAATAAACAAACAATAATCAAAAATGAGAGAAATCATTATTAATTGAAGTTTCTGACTAAACATGTCAATGTAACAAAGAATAAAGCAAAATATAAATTTAATATTTATAAGCCTTTAGCCAATTTATTTCTATTATTTCCTGACCATTCATTTTGCAATTAGTCACAAACATTGTCATTAATAAAGAATTCTCAAGTGAAGACCCAAAAGAATTAATTTTTTAATCCGATTTTAAGCTTATATTTAATATTCTTCCTTACTCAATTGTGTTCTCAGATCGTTCAAAAAAATAATGTTATGCAACATGGCAAAGACTTCAATGACCATTTTTCATAATATCATTTCATTATGTGACAATAGCATTTACATACTTTTTCTCTCTGTGTTTTTTTCCGTAAATTCAATTCTCTTTGTAACCATAATTAAATGCCGCTTTAAATAAAATCATGAAATGAAACTCTTTTTAAACAAATTCCAATAAACTTGCTTACATTCATTCATTTTCATACGAGCATACTTTTGCACTGCAACAGCATGGAGAGTAGTGAGAGTGAGATTAAGTACATAAAAAAGTTCATTGTTTCAATGTCTCATACTTTCAAGCTGCTGGACATCACACACAATGGAACTAAAGATGAGATGAGACTTTTTTTTTAAATTCGAAGTGAAAGAAGAAAATAATTATGAAATTTTAGAAAAATTAATTCTCTTCGATGTGTTAAAGAAGCATTTTTGATGCAAATTTTCTATTTAACGATTTTTTAGAATTTAAATTTTTAATTTGAACTTGACCTTGATCTTAAAATTTTAATCTTTGAACTTAATATTTTTATCACTTGATCATGAAGATATTTTGTTCTAATTTAATCAAATTTTCATCAATTTTCTTGTAAAACTCAAAAACTAATTTATATTTTGTGACTGAGAACCACTAAATAAGACAAACAAAATATTAAAAGTTATAATTAAATAGACAGACAGCAGCAATGCTTCAAATTTCTAAATTCAAAACCAAACTGCGCTAAGTATTATACAATTCAAATGATGAAGAGGCAAAAAAATGTTTCTTTCTTAATGAATTGCAATTCAGTAACAATAGCAAAACTTAATTATCATCGCCAGGGTCAAGTTTTTCATAATTAAAATCTCTTACTTATGCAATTTTTAGCTCAAAAGTGCATCAAACCGTTATTTCATGTTTTTTGTATAGTAAGAAAATTCCATTGAAATCTTTATGATGAGATTTTCAATTTGCAATTCATTAATGACTAAAAACTCACATGTGATTAAAAAGTTTTTATTATTAGGAACTAACTGCCATAAATAGTTTTACTAAGTGGGTTACTGCTCCTATTTATTATTATTGCTGTTGTTTGAGAATAAAAAGAAAGAAAATTTTGCGTGTGATTCTATCGCATTATAGAATTATTGTGCTCGATAAAAAAATAGAAGAATTTTATGGGGCATTTCTTGAGAAATAAAAAAAAGAACTAAAATTAAGTTGAAGTAGAGTATGGCAGTGAAATTATCCAATAACAGCCTCCATAGCAATTACTTTTCTTCACTTACTTGTTTCGCAAAAAATAAAAAATGTTCTCGATATTTTCTTAAATTGGCTATTAAGAGTGAAAGAAATTTTATGTTGGATTAATGAGAAACTAATTTTGTAGCTTTTAGGAATTTATGTCTTGTAAAATTGACTAAAAGTTATAAAAATTGTTTCATTAGCAATTGACATTTGGAAAAAAAATTGTAAAAGTAAATTCCAAAAGAAATATGTTTCTATATTAGGATGTTATGAATTATAATTAGTAATTTTACAAGATTCGATTTCAAGAGTTTCAAATCATTTCATTAAAATTAACTGTCGATTTTACCGAATGATGACAAAACTCAAATTAAAGTTACATAATCTTTTAAAATAAGTAAAATCAATGAAAAATTTTAAGTTTTAAAAGAAAAACTTAAAAAATGCTGAGTATAGAACGAGGGGAAAATAACTCTGATTAAAGATTTTTTAAAAATTCTTTTTTTTTTGCTATTTTCGTCATTGTTTGTGTAAACAATTTTTTTTAAAATCAAATTTAATCATGTTTTTTCTGCTCCTATATTACTTGAATTACTTTAATATGACACTATGAACTAAAAAAATTTCTGAATATCAAATGAGAGCTGAAATGCTGAAATTGTAGAGAAAATCTGAAGAAAAGTGTTTAGCCGTTTCTAATCATTTTTATCATTTTTGTTATTTTTTTTCAGAGTTATTTGTCCGTAGTAAAGAAATATTGCTTTTCAAAATTCAAACTTTTAAATTTCAAAAAAGTTGTTTTAATTAACTAGAAGTTTATATTGTTGAAAATAATGTTTAGAAAAAGGCAAGAAATTAGTGAATTTCCTGAAAACATTTTGGTTTCTCTTTTGAAATCAAGAGAAATCAATTTTGCATTAAATCAGTAAATAAAAACTTTCTCATGAAATCACAAAATTTATTAAGAATATAAAATTCAAGTTTTTAATCCTCAAATGGAAAATTCCAATTGATGATAAATTTAACTTTTTCTCACTCATTTTTTGTCACTTACAACCTACATTAATAATAGTTTTCAAAATAATTGCATCATTGCATCGTCTTCTTATTGAAAAGCATTAAAAATGTCACGAACAATTGAAATATAATAAAAATTAAAAGTTTATTGATGTAATAATGAAATAGAGAAAGAGTTGCGTGCAAATTGAATGTTTTGTGCTTACGACTCGCACCTGTCTTGATGAAAAACGAAATCTATTGTTATGATTGTAATAAAGGTTTGAGAATTGCTCAATTTTATGAACTTTTTTTAGACTATTGACATTTTGACACTATTGGCCTAAATTTAATTTAATTGATTAATATCATAATTTACTTGCAAGTAAAACAGTTTCTAGGATATTGCTCTAGAAAAAGTTCAATAGTTTTTCTTTTTAAAATTATGCTAGCGAACTGCCAACTCAATTATCAATAAATACCCACATCGCATCACACAAAATTTATCGTAATGCCATTGTGCCTGCCTCGATAAAAAAATCGAGAGCATAAAAACACTTCCACCGCCAGCAACTTGACTATAATAGGTACAGTGCAGTGCCAAGTGAACAAGGTCAGAATTATTAATTTGCATAACGATTTTTTTCACTTCTTTTTATTTGCACTCATTCGTTGAATTTCAAAAAGGAATCAACTTATTTAATCGTTTCATTTTATGTGCTTGAATAAAAGGACTTTGTTCTTCTTATGACTTACGGAAATGACAAATGGAATGAAATACTTAGAACACAAGGAATTGTGCTATTTTTATGAAGTAAAAGTAAGAAATAAGAAATTTTCAATTTAACGTTTTATTTTAAATTTATTTTTGCAAACAATTGATTTTGATTGTAAACAAAAGAAGAAAATTGAAGCAAAATTGTCAAATAAAGTATTTTAAAGTAGTTTGAATAGCTTTTTGCAAGTAAAAAAATTGAACAAAGTATACAGAAGTGAACAAAAATACATTTTTAAGAAGATAAAGTGTTTTAAGAAGCAATTATCAAAGAATTGAATTTGATTCTAATCAAAAAGGAATTAAAACAAGAAATTGAAGTTTTAAGCTTTGATTGCCTAAATACAATAACATAAAATTGAAAAGAAAGAAATGACCTAATGTACAAGATCTTAAAAAGTTTTTGAAAACATTTGTCAAAAGAATAGATCACGATCATAACCATAACAAGAAGCTGGAATAAAAAGTTGACAAAATAAACAGCTAAGAATAATTTAACTTGCCGTTCGTAACTAATGACATCAAAAAAGAACAGATTAATAAAAAATAAAGAGTTTCTAGTAAAAACTGAAAGCTAAAGTCAAAATTTGGCACAAAAAAAAGATTACTAACAAGATTCATTGATCATAGCAGCAATATGCTCTTGAATGCTTCAATATATCAAAGCATAATAAAATAAATTTAAGCAGAACGCAAGCTTTTCGTTACGTAATTCTCCATGCATAATATAATCATAAAAACCAATTTTAAAAAAGTATATAGGCGAACGCCATAATTTTAACATTTAATGAAGAAAGTAAAATAATATTTTACGCTCTTCTTTCACTTCACTTATTATTTTTTCTTCTTTTATTTCTTCCGCAGATAAACAAATATGGATGTACAACATATTTTATGGAATTTATTTTCAAAATAACACAACGAAAGAGCATAATAATCATTTCTGTGTGTAAGAAGTTCAACGACACTTTTTTTGCAACGAAATATCTTTTTTACCGTTTTTCTTGTGTGAGCACAAGCAGTGTGGGAGCAGCAGAAGCGCTCCAAAAAAAATTTAAGTGAGCCTTAAAACTTGTTCGATTAATAATGAGCACAAAATCAAGTGGACCACAGC
Organism: Polypedilum pembai; assembly: GCA_014622435.1. NCBI lineage: Eukaryota > Metazoa > Arthropoda > Insecta > Diptera > Chironomidae > Polypedilum > Polypedilum pembai. The sequence goes on from JACWBX010001136.1 coordinate 10,147, forward strand.
GATGTCGTCTCATTTTGCAACAATGCCTTGCTATTCAGCTCAGCAAAGCTGGAAATGCGCCAGAAGATTTTTGGATGTATGATTCTGGCTACATGTTATTCCAGGTAATTGACTTTAGTCTCATTTTTATTGATATTCAATTATCTTTTATTATTATTCCCAAAACGACTATGCACTATGCATTTCTGAACAGGTAAAGTTCAAACCGCATTTGAATGCAAAACAACATTGTTATTGCCGCTCTTTCTCTCTCGTTTGTTGTTTCAGTTTCAGTAACAATAGAATAAAAAGTGTAAAACAATCTTTATTGATTTTGAAATTCAGGACAAATTGGATTTTAGAAAAGAAGCAACAAACAAATAAAGTCATAACTTCCTTCATTTAATAAAAAAAAAATCTTGTAATCCTGTTTGTGTCAAAGAAACAAAATTTCCTATAGAAAGTCTAGTCAAAGGGTCGTCTAACAATCAATCTATAAATACAGAAATAAAATTGATTTTATTTACAATTTCCTTCCTTACTTGCTCTAATTAAATTTAATTTGTCATTCAATGTTTTACTGTTATCTACTGAATAGTCTTAAACGCACTTTCAAGTTCATTTCACAAAGGGAATAATTAAAGCGTTTGCAGGATGTTTGCTGTGATAAATGATTGAATGTTTTCAAATTGAAATAAATAAAATACAATTCTTATAAAAGTTATTTTAATTCCTTAATCTTGTTGAATTTAGATTCATTTTGAATATTAAAGAGGTAATTCAAATTTCTTCATATCAAAATTATCAGTTAGAACGCTCTAAACTAAGAAATTCAGCAATTTTTTCCATTTCAAAATTCCACTTTGTTTACACTCGAAAAATTTTAGATCTTTCGTTAAAACATTTAAAATTCTATCAAAACTTGTACGTTAGAAATATTTTCATTTCACAAAATGTTCTATTATTTCTTGAATTAAAGCAATAAAAAGTATCGAAAATTAAATTTCCATTTCACTATGGTAACGATAATCCACTGCAAAAATTCTCTTTCTCACACACTTATACACACACAATGCAACGTTGCGAAATTTCACAACTAGACAAAAATTTATGCACATGAAGAAACCAAGTACCGCAGTAATTTTTCCTTTTTGTGCAAGGAATGAAATGTAAAAGGCTGTACAATTAGATTGTTTTTTATTTTGCCGCAATAATACTTCAGTTGTAAACGATTTTTCATCGACTTGAAATTATTATTTTGACAAATTTCTGCAATTAATCGTCAAAGAGCGGAAAAACAGCAATTTATTGCAATGTTGTTTTGAAATATTCACCATTTTTTTGCATTCATTCATTCATCTTTCTCTTATAGTTCGCATAATGGATGACTTTTTTCCATTTATGTGAATATTCCATATGTGTATAAAAGAAACTTTCTAATCTCATTTCAATCACATCTTATTGAGTCAACTATCCATTCATTTGGTCTGTTTTTATAACAAACACAATGTGAGAATTTCTTTTGGCAAGTAATAATAAAGAAATAGTCTTTTTCTGTCATTGTTTAATAGACAAATAACAAACAAATGTTTGGAGGCACTTTTTGCCTTTATGTATCATGTCAAATGAAAATTTATGGTGTAAAACATTTCTTTGCTAATTTTAAGTCACTGAATTTGAATTTTCAACACTTTACAACTCAATGCATTTATTTTTAAATCAATTTATTAAGCAATAGAGAGAAAAAGAAAGATTCCTACTACTGATGTTACTTGAATTAAATGAAAAAATTGAGAGCAAGTTAAATGAAAAATCAATTTTATTCAATGCGACATTTTTATGTCATGCAAAATAATGACTTATTGCAATAACCACGACTTGATAGATTTCATAACAGTCTACTAATGTCAAAATATCTATTTCATTTTTACAGAATTTTCTGGCTGCAAATTCACAATGTTGGTGGAACACGCCACTGACTGCTGCAACAAGAGCTCTCAAATATGCTGGTCACGTTGCGCCTGGTATGCTACTAGTTACAGCTGAACCATGTGCTTTAGAGATTCTGCGCGGTGCCTACGCGAGAAGTGTTCTCAAACCTCCAGCAACATACACCATTAGCTCCGTGGGTAAGTAATCGAATAATTTTTTTTTGATACGGTCATGTACTGTTAGATTTAACCTTCACTCACAATTTCATTTCCATCAACAACAAATCTGGCTTATTGCCGGAAATTTGCGGCAGAAAATTTGATTAAAACTCTCTGTCTATTTAGCTTTGTTTTTGATACATAAAAAATTCATTTTGACTATTTGAGAAATAAAACAATAAGAGCATTTGGGGATTGTTGTTTTAGTTGTTAAATAAGAAAGTTGTGAAAAATTATAGAATTCGAGAAATAAAGAATCAATTTTATTTTCAAAATAAAATTTTGAAAAAGTCGTTACGTTTAAAAATTTTTGAAAAAAAAACCGTTATTTTTGAAAAATATGATAAAGCTGCTGTTAAAAAATATCAAAAAATGCGCATTAAACTCAAAATTCTAACAAAAAAATATTTAACTTTGTAAAGGCTTATCTTTTTATTCCATAAAGAAATCTTTTGTCTGTGTATTCGTACTTTTAGACTTGTGGCAATTTTATTGCTGTCTTTTTTTTTTCAAACGATCAAAATGAAGGAAATTTCGCTTGCAGACATTATGCAAAACTATGTTTAAAGCCCATAATTGCTAGCTCTTCGCGCATTTTCTAGTTTTGTTAGTCAAGAAGCAAAGAAAGGCAGCAACAACAATGCACTAATGCTATAGATTGTAAACATAGCACAATGAAATCAACAAAGTCAAATCAAAAAAGAGTGTGTGGCGTGGAATAAGCTTTAAAAGTAAAAGTATTTTAGTTTTTGTTGTTGTTGAAATAACGAAAAACGCAATCGAAATGTTTATGTGGGAATTGTAAAGATTTGTTTCCATTCATTACATTAATTTATGGGAAAATTTGAGATCAGAGCGAGTGAGAGAGACATAAGAGAGAATGATAAATTATAACTTAATTTAAAGAGGCATAAGTGGAAAATAAAAATATCTCTTGCTCTTTAGATGAAGTAGATTTATGTCCATTTTCACTTGTGCGTGCTTTTCTCTCGCTGCATGTGTTTGTATTGTGCAGTGAAGCAATAAATTGCATCTATTGACTTATTTATGCCCTATAGTCAAATAAATCATTTTAAGTTGAAATTTTTTCATTTATTTTGTTTGCTTTAAACTCAATAATTATCAAATTGATTTATCATGAACTTTTAAAATTTTTATAATTAGGTGACATTGATGATTGCATAGTGACGCCAATTCAGCAGACACAATTCACACCTTTAACTGAGGCCACGTGCGATGTAATAATGGATTTAACCGCACGAGGTCAATCGGCGACACTTGAGACAATCAAAAAATTCCTTGCCATACGCTTCTCACATATGCAGCAACCTGCAAATGACATCATTTATGACACACTTGTGCAATTGCAGCAGGAACGAAAAATTTACCAAACCGCTAAGGGCTACTTTATTGTCACGCCAGAGTAAGTTTTTTTATTGCAGCTACACCTTTTTTACATAAATTTAATCTTCACGATTTTCATATAGACGACGTCGAAGTCGGTCGAGAACATCACGCAATCAAAGATCGCTTGATGAAGAGCTCTTGGAGGACATAAAGTCGCCACATGAATCACGCACAATTTTAATGAGCAACTCTGAAGCACTTCACAATCTTTATGGTGAGATTGCGACAATACGCGATGGCGATTTGACACATCAATGCATTCAAACAAACCTCGCTGATGTCATATGTGGAGGCAATCCAAACGACAAAATTTTATACCCGCGAACATCGAAACGTAGAAGTGCCTCTTTTCCCACACCACGTAGTCTTGAACGAAGACATAGTCTACGATTATTTGGTTCATCGAAGCGTCTCCAGCGGTGTCAATCGACGCGCAGTCTCTCGAAAAATTCTACACTTCAACCACAACAACAGAACTCGACAGTGACGGCGGTTACTGATAGCAGCAGCTCGGAATATCAAAGCACGGATTCCTCATCACCAAGTGAGTGACAACTTTTAAAATCTTAAAGTTATAATTTTCTAAATTATATATTTTCATACATACAGAAAAAAGTGCCTCTCTACTCTCGAGACTTTTCCGTCGAAGTTGTCGAACACCTAATAAGAAAATTGAAAGCTTTTCTGCTCAATTCCCACCTCGTGAATGGTTTAATTCTAAAGCTGTTCATTTGGTTAATGTTGGCACACAAACAATTGATCACCAAGTAAGTTATTTGTAAATTTTTTCTCTCAAGTACCAGTAGAACAGAGTTGTAAAAGTGGAATCTATTTTGAAGATTTTGGCTACTGGCTACGGACCAGTAGTTTAAAAACTCTTCAAAATATATTTTAAACTGATTTTACACAAAAGTTTTCAATTTAATTTGTTTCTTCGTTAAATTATGTTTAAGCTTTTGTCTAATAACTTGAAGTTTGAGGAAATTAAACTTGTAAATTTTAAGATTTCTTTTGAATTTCATTTTGTTAAGTTCAAAACATTAATTCGTATAATTTTTGACGAATTTCTTGTTTGATTTTAGACAAAATTTTCGTCTAAAAATTTTAATATTTATTTATAAAATCAGTTACAAATTATTTCATTACTTTTTAACTTCAACTTCTTCAATTTAAAATTAATTTATTATGATTACAATTTTTCTCACTTAGGATTCCTTATCAAACGCCCTCTCAACAAATTCAACATTCTATGATGGTTCAGAGCTCTCACAACGTTCTCTTACACTTCCACGACGACACAATCATAAAAGAAATTTGTCAAGCGAATCGACATTTCTAATTTCGTCTCGTGATTGTTCTCCCATTCGACGACGTTCACCAGCCATCTGTTATAGTGGAAGTCTGCCACGATCGACTCATTCCATACCGGGAAGATCACCAAAACGCACGCCGCTAAACAAACAAGTTGTAGATGAAAATTGCCGAACAAAGAGCGGAGAAATTTACAATAAATCAACACTCTGCACCACAAACGAGTCACAAATGATGCAAACACAAAGATATCAGCCAAGTCGTAATAATTATAGCGGACCCTCGAGCTTCGAAAGTGGCAAGACATCATCGTTAGTCACCTCAGGCCCATCGTCAATTGATAGTGGAAACAAAAGTCTTTCGTTAAGCCGCAACAGCGGTCACTCTAGCCTAGACGGACAATCGTCACACAGTTCCGCATCAACAGTCGCTCAATCACAATCAAATCATTTGCTTAATTCACCAAAAAATTCGCCAAAGCATCGTCTTTTGAAGTCAAATGGAGTAATGACTACAAAGACATCACAAGCGGCGGCACAAAAGGTGACAACATCAACATCAGCGAGTGGCATTAAATCGACATCATTTGATGAGCCGGCTGAGAACATTATGAGCATTAATGGCAACATGCCAAGCTCAAATTCAAATGGATCAATTACGCTTCAGGTCACCAACAATGCACATGGCACGAACTTGCCAAACACAAAAATCTTTGTACAAAACTCACCCATTCACACCTCAATCACATTTGAGAATGGCAAGTTCATGGAGAACTCAAATGTTTTTGTTATAAACAATGAGACCACAACAAACTCAAAAGGTGAAGTGATTGCTAGTCGAAAGAGCTTAATGAACAGCAGTCCGGCCACTTCACCATTGAAACAGCAGCATTTAAAACGATCACAAGCTGAGAAACAACAAAAGAGCTGCAGTGAAGCAAGCAGCACGGCACCACTTGCTAGAGAGAATTGTTTTAGTGAAAATGATGAAGCGGCAAGTGAAACAGGCGATTCATTGTCAATGATAAGCGAAACTTCACCCGATTCAAGTTTAATTCCTTATGCTGATGACGATGTCATTGAATATGATTCACGACGACATCATAGCACTGTACAAAGTCCTGAAAATCATAAATTTACTCGCAATAATATTGAAATGAATAATAGAAAATTGTCACTACAAATTGGTTCAACGACATCATCAGATGTTGACAAAAAATGCAGTAGCAATGGTGGGAATACTATGATATACAATAACATGCTAAAAAATCACTATAATCAGCAAACAAATGCAATAATTTCACCAGTTTATCACAATAACAAAATGAACTTGTTCTCAGCGTATGAAAACAACAACCAGCAACAACTTCATGCATCCGTTGGCAATTTAAAAGACAATAAACAGATCAACTCAAATTGTGACTTGAAAAATTCACTTTTAAATTCCAATCCAACTGTAAATTCCGACTCGTTGCTTAATATATTCCATAAAAACATAATAGCAGTTGGCAGTGAGCCAAATTTAATTGCAATGAAGCAAAATAAAATCAATAATTGCGTCAAAGATGAGAAAACACCGACATTAGATTCGAACGGTCTATACAATTTTCCCAGTCTCACTGACTTAAGTTTTAACTTTACATCACTTCATGCACAGAAAATTCTCAAAGGTGGTCTAAGTGTTAACAACAGCATTGATACTTTAGTTGAATTGGACATTAATAAGGCAAACAAGAGCAACACAAATATTTCGCCATCGTCCACAATATGCACTGACTTTGGAATGGTGTAGTTAAAAAAATAACAAAAAAGAGAGCATGAGAAAAGCCATTCAATTTGAGTTTCTGTCTCTTCAAAAAAAAATCTAGGTCATGTTTGTTGCTGGAAAAATTCAAGCCATATTCAAAAAAAAATTACTTAATATTTAAATTCTTCAAAAATCTAGCTCGAAAGTTCATTGACATTTTAGAAGAGAGTTTTGTGCTGCCATGTACTTTTTTTTGATTAAATCAACTTTCTTGCTTGGATTTCGCATGTAAAATCCGCATTGAGAGTGTGAAAAACTAATCAAGTGAGGAAATTTTCATTTCAATTATCTTTCATATCTAAATGAGAGAGACTTAGACATATACTTAATAATAAAAATAAAAACACTACACTTTTATTATATTCGTTCGTTTTATAAATAAGTAAGAGAAAGAAAGTAACCCGTAAATTATTTTTAACGACATAACAAGCAATCTAACCATGAAAATATATATATGTATCGTATCTTTTATTTTTGTTGTAATGAAAGTGAAAATCTTGCGTGAAAAATCTTTCAAGATTAAAATCAATCTGCTTGTATATTCACACTTAAGATGATGAAGTTTAAAATAGTCACACGATAATAAATTACAGTTTTTAAAATAATAATAAAAAAAAGTGCCAAATGATTGACGGTTGCGAGAAATTGAGTACATATGGAAAATAACAATTATTATCTCCCGCTTCTTACATTTTTATAAATCGATAAACATTTTTCTTTTCCTTGTTTTGCTTAGAGAGTAGACAAAAAAAGCAAAGTGCATTAATAAATTTAACTTTTAAATCTATTACTAAAAAAATTCAATTATAACGGTTAATCAAAATTCAAATAAAATATTTTTGACATTTTTGGAAAAGAATTTTTGAAATCAAAATAACTAAATTAAACTTTAGAAAATATTTTTATTATAAAGTCATAGAATAACAACAGCTCAATTGAATTCGTTTGTTTTACAATTAAACTGCGTACTGTAAATATCAAAATGTATTCACAATAAGAAAAATTTAGAATAAAAAACAAATAAAATTTGAAATTTTAATCAACAAAAGTTTTTAGCTGTTCTTTTTCAGATAAACAGAGAAACGTTTGCCAATTTTGATGAACGGAAGTTTTCATATACGTGCTATGAAAATTAAATTCACAAGACAAATTACCGAGACTAATGTAAATAAAAAGAAAAAGAAGAACTAAAAAAGTTTTGCAGTGTTTAGTGGATTTCAATTTATCATCATTAGAATGAAATTTAAAGGATTAGAGACTAACAAAAGGTCATTGTATCATCGTATTTGCTTCTTTAATGAATTATTCATATTCATATGAATTTTGAATACTCATTAGATCAACAGAGAAGAAAAATTAGCGAAAATGTTTTGGTAAAATAAGCCAATTTGTCGTCTAACATCGAACAATCAATTCGTCTGTTTTAATTTCTTCATTTTTGCAACTTCAAGCTTAATAGTAAACAAGCCAAACTGTTTATGAGAGAATTTAAAACGAAAACTTAATCATCAGATCCTTATCTAAATTCATTCCACACATTCGCTTGCTATAAACTTAATTTGCATATAATATGTATATTCAAGCATTCCCAAAACTGGAAATTTTGCACTTTTATTGATTTTTATTAAAATCTTTCCACACAAACGATTTAAAAAAGAAGTAGAAAAAGAGAGAAGTTGACTATTCCACGTTTCTTGTTTATCATCTTTAAATATTCTTTTGCTCATCGACTATGCTTCTTTCCGACTTTGGTATCTTGAAATTTGAATGTCTGCAAATAAAGAAAGCTAAAATGAGACCAAAAATGAGTACTTTAAGTAGCACTTACTTGTAGACTTTCTTTTGATCGTCACACAATTTTTGCCATGACATGTCGAGATGTTTGATCTTTTGCTTCTTTTTATTAATCTTTTCAGTGACGGACTTTTCTTTTAAAAAATCTTCGGGAGTGTTTGGAACGCTCGGATCAAAGATGTGATTATGATTGTCATTTTTCGTGTGTGAACTTTTATTAATATAGTTCGATAAGATTGCCTTTGATTTCGTATGCTTCCTTTCACTGCCTTTCTTCTTGAGATTTATGCAAACATCGACTTTATAAGCGTCTTCAACTTTTGCCTGTGACTTTTCTGTTGTAATCAGCTCATGATTTATGTTGCTTTGACTTTTATTTTCCTGTGTGACTCCTTTATTAAAAAGAAACATTTGCATTTCTTGGATTTCACGTTGAATGTCATCCAAGGAGACTTTTTCGAGAGGTTGAATGTTCTCCCTTTCATCGATTTGCGGTTTTTCGTCGCTCTCGGCTGATTCATCGTCTATTTCTTTTTCAATGTTGTCAGCTATTTGGTCATCATCATCGTTGTTGCTGATCTCTTCATCAATTTCAGCTTGTTCATCTTCTACTACTTCAACTTGATTTTCATCATTGTTATTGTTGACAATTTCAAAATCTTCACAATTGTCATCATCAGAAGTGGTAGCAATATTTTCTTTATTTTCTTCTTCTGCATTTTGCAATGACTCAATAATCTCTTGATCATTATCATCATCATGTGCTTGCTGCTGCTGCTGTTGCTTTTGTTGCTCGTCAATCTCATTTTCAACATTATCTTCTTCATTATTGCCCACCGAATACAAAACCTCTTGTGTAACAACATTAGTAATTTTATAATTAAATGTACACTCATTATCGCCTTCATTCGAATTTTCTTCTGCTTCTATTGCTGGTTCGATTATCTTTTCATCTCGATTTTGATCTTCGTCTTCCTCTAAAATAGCCGAGAATTGCCTCTCACCATCATCACGTATTTTAGCGAATGCTCTTATAAATGGACCACTTGGTTTTGTCGCCTGCTCTGCTTCATGAGTTAAAAGTTGAGCGAAACACTTTAAAAGTGTCAAGAGAATGTCATCAGGAATTCGATCCGCAATCTGCAAGAGCTGCTTTTGCATCGATTTAACTGTCAACTCGATGCTTAATGAACCTGAAAAATGATGTGATGGATGAATGGAAGGAAAAAGTGAATGTGTGAATTGATTGCAATGCTAAATTATGGATTTTTCAATTTATTAAAATTCAACACTTTGGTAAACATTGAAAAAAGACACAAAAATTACAATATTTTGCACAAACTTACGAATATTTTTTTATATTACAAGACAAATATTAAAAATTTACTCTTCTTCTTCTTCTTCTGATGCTGATTCTTTAACTTCTTCTTCTTTCACAACTTCCTCCTCAATTTCTTCATCATCCTCTTCACCTTCCTTCTTTTCTGGTTTTGGTCGAACAACTTTTAATGGATCAGCACTGCCACGTGGCAATATAAGAAGTAAATTCTCAATATGTGCTGAACGTTCTTCTGGTTTGTCAGCAATTTCAGTCAAAAGTCGACGTAAATTTCGAATAACACGCTTGTGTGGCAATTCCTAGATAAATACCAATAACATTAAGACATAACAGACAATAAAAGGAGTTAAAAAGGTTGGCGGTTGTCAGATATTGAAATGGAAGTTTAAAAATAAACAATTATCAACAAATTGAATTAATTAATTTACTTTCACAACAATTAATTTTCCTTTCCATTTTTTGCGATAAAAAAGATCGCGAGAGACCTTGATTTGCTATGAAATTGAAAGTATAACGTTGATATTATCGACATAAAGTCTTGTAAAGCAAAAATTGACGTAATTTTGGCAACTATGACAAGATCTCTGTTTTAATCGACTTTTAATGGCGTAAGTCTATTTATTAATATTTTTGTCGCTTCGTTCCTTCTTATTCTATTGTTTACATGCACAATTACTAGCTAGTAACTACCTTGTGCTCAAAAAGAGTTAATTTTACGCTCAATTTTATTATTCTAGATTTTTTGAAGGGAAAAATTTTTATTCACAGAAAGTAAACAAAATGAACTTCTTACTTATACTGTTTTGAATTAATAAATTGACTTGAATCTAAACTAACTGGACTTTATAAACTTGATAAATAAGTCGAAATATTTGAAAGAAGAAATTTGTAAACAAAAATTTCTTACCTTTTGAGTATTCAATATTTCAGGTTGAATTTTTTCAGGATGAGGCCATACAATTGGATGCCAACTCTTCTTTTCAGCCTTTTCAATATATGCTTCTACAAAAAGTCACACGCAAAACAATTTTTTACAGACGAAAAATATTTCACATAAAAAAGAAGAAAAGAAATTCTCAAATAGTTAAAATAAAGAGTTGACATCATTAGAACAAATAACAAATAAAAGTTACCACGTGGAAGATTTAGTTGATTTTCGAAAGGTAATCGTGGATTAGCACGTTTACCTTTGAGAAGAATTTCATGAATTGTTGGTTTCTTTTCTGGATTTGATTCAACTTCATCGAATCTAAAAAAGAAAAGAAGAAAACTTTTTTATATCAATGAAATCTTAAATTTTCACATTTAGAAAATGAACAGAAAGAGAACAAGTGGCAGTATTGTCCAATATAAAACATTTTTTTGTGTTTTATAAATAGCTTCTACTCATGAAAAGAGAAATAGTGTGAGATAGAAAAAAAGTAAACTTCACAAATGACGTCAACAAACAATTTTTTATGATCAACAATAGCAAGTATTTTGACCTGTATATGAGACATTATTTGTAAAATTTTCCTTTTTTTCCTATTTTTTTGCGCTTTACGGGATCAACAAACAAACTCACTTAATGACACCCAATTTAACATCATGCTGGGATGCTTGTTCAAGAACATTGTTCGCTTCCTGTAATGTCATGCTACTTGTATCAACATTATTGATTGTAACAATTGAATCACCAAGCTTTAATCCTGCATTGTCTGCTCTGCTTCCTTCCTTCACCTAAGAAATTCATTAAAAATTATTTGAAGAATTTTCTTTTTCAAAATCAAGGCATCTCAACATCTTTCATTATTTGTTTATTTAAGTGATATTTAGAAATTTCAAATTTTTAAAATTTGTTGTTTTGATTTTTCAAATTTTCTAAAACCGTTATTTTATAAAAATTCAAAATTTTAACAAATTTTATTACAGAAGAATCTTCTGATGGTGGAGGTGGTGGTGGTGGTTCTTGTCTTGATATTTTAACAGTTTGAGTTTTCTTTGGTGGCCACTCATATATGCCTTTATTTAAAGTCCCTGGTTTCTTATAAAAACTCATATTTGAAAAATATTTTACTTAAAGATACAAGAAACCGTCGTTCGATGAATTATAAAAGTGAGACTGATCACAAAGGCTTTTTTAATGAAATAAATTTTCATTTATTTAGCGGGAAAACAAAGAGCTGAGAAAAAAGAGAGAAAATTTTGAGCAAAAAATAGTAATGAGAAGGCTGGGAATGAGCATTACTTGTTGAGAGAAATTTTTGTTCCTCAAAAAAGGTTGATTTTTAAATAGCAATTGATGAAAACAGACATGTGTCATATTTTCCTGTTATATATACACAACTTTCGAAAATAAACATCGCAGATTTTATAAATAATGAAGATGATTAAATAAATATTGCTAAAAATATTGACATCAATCAAATTTCATTAGGAGAAATATTTATTTATTTTTAGAATTTACAATTAAAAGATCAAGTTCAAGATCAAAATTTGAATTCTTAAAATCAGTTAAAAATAAAATTTTTTTAAAATTTTCCATCACTAATAAATAATCAAATTTCAAACGCATATTCGAAGTGTATAAATATTTATTTCCAAATCGCCTCTCAACAAAAAGTCTATAAGTAAAACTGAGAGAAGAAAATTTTTCCCCTTTTTCTTTTCTCTTTTAGCAAATGTTTACAATCATATGATTGAGAAAAACCAGCACAAATAAAATCTCTCGAACTTTTTTTTCTCTCATTTTTCTTTTTTATTTTCTCACAAACTAAATTCCTAATGACATTTTCGAAAATGTTGGCGACATTGGCGTAAAAGAAGAAGATCAAGCAAGTGCACTAGAAAAAAGTGAAATTTTTCTACTTACATGAAAGATTGTAATTGGCATAGAAAAATCAATTCCACCAGTTAAATCAAATCCCAATGTATTACCGATTCCATGAAAGAGCTCTAAATTGTCTGATACTTGATTGTCAGCAGCTGTCTTCGTTGGTGGCTGTTTTTCAATTTTAAAAGTAACTTTATGCATCTTTTTATGTAGATTTATTTATATAATTCAATTATTTTCTTTATTATTTTATAAACTCAAGCCAGAGACTATTTTCTTTTCAATAAATTTGCAATCACTGTTCACCACCCGCTTAATGGCCTAATTGACTGAATAATTAATTAGAATGTTTCTCTTCTCTAAGTTTTCCCTTCTGCATTCGATGAAATTAGAGGAAAAGTGAGAAAAACCGATCGTAAGTGATCGTAAAAGTGTAATAAACTTCATGTTTTGCATGTATAGGTTGAGAATGAGTGAAAAGTATGCGAAAAAAGAAATTTTCTTCTTTTATTCTCGTTCGTCCTACACAAATGTACGTCATTTGGGAAAATCCGATTGACACAAATACCACATACATGCATGGGTCTCTCTTTTATGAATCAAAAATTTTCTTTTCTCACTTTTTCTCGTTAATTTGTTATTATTATTAATAACAAATGAGTGATGAAAATTATTTTATTTACAGCGGTATTTTTCTAAGCGCTTTAACGACAGCAAATTATTAGTAAATCATTAGACACGAACAAAATTAAAAACAAATAAATTATTTGAAATCCAATGATTTTATGAAATTTGCTAATGATAAATAAAAACTAATGAAAATGCATTTACATGCAAGGAAAAGAAACTTTATTTTTTTGAAAAATTAAATTTTAAATTTTGCAAATACCCAGTGAGAAATATTTTTTTCAGCTGGAGTTCGGTGGCCGGACTATAATTTTAGTCCAGCGGCCGTCTTTCATCTAGTCTGACGGCCGGACTAGAAAATATCAGAAAAAAATTAAAACTTTTTTTGAAATTCTCAGTCGGACTTGACGAAGGACGGCGGCCGGAGTCCGAATATTAGGAAAAATTAGAAAATTCCGGAAAATAGTAATTTTTTATATGAAAATTTGACTAAATTTAATCCGGATCGGAGGAAATATTAGAAAATTCCGGACTAAATTTCTCACTAGGTATTAGCTAGAAAATCACTTCAAAACTCAATATTTTTGTATTGAATTCCTATGCTATAATTTTGTAAAGAAATGGGCAGAATAAACTATAAATAAACAAAGAATCGTGACATATTTCTGGTTATTCAAAGAATGAAATTGAAATTAGAAAATTTAAAATTCAAATTATTTTGTTTACTTTTCGAAAGATTTATTTTGTTTCTTAAATTTTAAATATAACAAAATTGTCAATAAACTTTCGAAAATTTTCAAATTTTCATCATTTTTGTTATAAAACCCAGGCGAGGACACTCGAAAAAAGATCACGAAAGATCATGATAAGATCATAAGAGATCATAAAAGATCGCAAAAGATCACACATTTTTGGTTTTGATAAAAATAGACATATTTCTTTCAATAAAATGATTTAAAATGCTCGATAAAGGCTTATGATATCATATTTTATCATTATATAGCA
>JACWBX010001138.1:0-42263 GCA_014622435.1 Polypedilum pembai
AATTCCCCACTGTGACGTTTCCCCACAATCATTTGCCCACTAATCATTTCTCCACGATCAATTCCCCACTGTGACGTTTCCCCACAATCATTTGCCCACTAATCAATTCCCCACCGATTATTTCCCCACTGGTACGATTGCCCACAATCATTTGCCCACTGTGACACTTGCCCACGATCAGTTCCCCATTAATCATTTCCCCACTAACGGATCAAAATAAATAAACAATTCATAAAAAGAAAAGTTTTTAATCTACTGGTTTGAAATATTTTCAGTTTATTACGAGATGATACTGATTACAAATATAAAAAATTAGCAACGTTTCTCAAGAACACAAATAAATTTGCTTATAACTGTTCCAAATTTAAATTCACTTGTGTGAAGACATTTTTTGTGCATTCATTTTTTGATAAGGACCGCGAATCACAACGCGAACAGAAGTTTCATTTGCAAAATCATTCACAATATTTGCTTCCCTCTTAAGGAAAGTAATCAAATAATTTACGTTGCAATTACACGCAGAAACATTTTCATTTATACGTCTGTATCATGCCTCAGCTGTTCAGTTTGTCTAATAACTGAATGATTTTCACTTTTTGTCTTCAGCAAATATTTGCAAAGTTCTTGAGAAACGTTGCTAAAAATTTATAATTATAGTCAGTATCATCTCGTAATAAACTGAAAATATTTCAAACCAGTAGATTAAAAACTTTTCTTTTTATGAACTGTTGTTTATTTTGATTATCCGTTAGTGGGGAAATGATTAATGGGGAACTGATCGTGGGGAAACGATTGTGGGCAAATGATTAGTGGGGAATTGTACGATTCTCATCTGAGATTATACATGATATAGACATCATTTTTAAAAGCAAAGTGAGACTCATTCCTTTTGCTATTTATTCGTTTCAAGCAGAAAGTCACAAATATTTTTTAAAAGATGTACAAATTATAATATGTTAGGGCAATGATAGTCAGCCAGTGTATCGTAGTTAAATTTTAGGTATGCCATGTGAAATAATTTTAACGTAGTGATGTGCCGTAAATCAAATTTTAATTTTTAATGCCTTACGTATCAAAAAAGGTTAGCCACTACTGTGTTAGAATATCAGTAAAAGAAAAATTTAAAATTTGGTAGACAAGGGGGAAAAATTTTTAACAAAAAATCTAACAAATTAACAAAAATTTTGTTAGTTTTATACAAAATTTTTGAGTTTCAATGGTTATTTTGTTTTCGCTATCAAGAGTTCTAGCCATTGATTGTAGATTATGTTTGATTTTAAAAATGTTTTATAAAAGAAAATAATTAAAAATTCAAATATTTGAAATTTATATTTTTTAGTTCTTACACGATGAGATTATGAACGTTCAAAAAACTTTATATACAAAAGGGCTTAAATTTTGCACTTTTTGCCCTTTTCATTTTATAAAGCGACAAATAATTTCTCTCCTTTTCCTAGTATTTAACCTCATTTGTTGTAAAAGAATCAAAAAAATACAGTTATGATTAAGTTTTATAATATTTTTGTTCAGTTAAAAATTTTAGTAAATAAAAATTAAAAATTCAATTCACATTTTTCAATAACCTTGACTACAAAACAACTTTTGTCATTATAAAGAGTTTCTTTATCATTGGCAACAATCCAAAGTAAGACGGTTATTGTGCTTTTGTTTACATGGTCAATAAACTGTCAGGACTGCCACTCAATGTAAACTCAAATAACAAAAATATCAAATGAGAAAATTATAAGCAAACAAAAGAAGGATGGGCAAAATTAATGAAACTTATCAGCTCACTGTCTGAAAAATGTCAATCCGACCAACCTCAATACAATTTTTTTCCTATTTATTACGTCACATTGACCACTGTCTACTGCATATCAATAAAAAATAAATTTACGTCTTGAGTGCTGCTCTGAATGCTAAATGAAAACATTTTTGTTACATTGACTTTATTGATTTCTTTCATGACTAATTTCTTTTTTTTTGTTATTTTGTTTTTCTTTTCAGTGTATCAACAGAAGTTGATGGAAATTGAAGCTTTTTCGAGAAAGAATTAAAGCAGATGAAGAAGGAAAAATTTTAAGAATTTAATAAAAATTTGAAAAATAAAAGTCATTGAAATTCATATCAAGAAAATTGAGAAAAGTGTTGACCAAAAATAACTTGAAAAATTGTCGAATTTAACAAAAAAGAAGTGGAACAAAATAATTTGAAATTCCAAAAGAAAAATTTGACTTTTTAAACAAACGGAAAAGTGAAAAACAAAATTAAAAATTTAAATGTTATAAAGAAGTTTCTAACTAAAAAGACTTTAAGATGACTTCACAAGCTTCACTTTTATCATCACCAGATAATTCAGCAAAATTTCGTTCAAATTCACGTTCAACATCAAATTCAAATCTTTACAAGTCACTCGAAGATATTCAAAAGAATCTCGACAATCTCGATAATTTTCTAACCATTACTGAAGACATTTTGACACGTGAACGATATCATGACATGGAGCTTTATCGACGTGAAAGAGAACGTAAAAACACTGGAGGTAAACTTCTTGAATCCCCAGCATCAACTTGCCATCCACCGCCATTATCTTTTAAGAATGGAAAAATTTTTTGTCCAGCTGTAGCAGCAACTTTTAATCCATCAAATGTTCAATTAAATTTCGAAATTGTCAAACAAATTATCAACAATCAAAATAATTTTTTATGCTACGACAACCACGAGATGGATGATCGTGAAACTGCGTCATTATCACCTGATGTAAATTTATCAGATGAACAAGATATTTTCATGTCACACAAAGAAGATGAAGAGGAAGTAAAATTGAAATCTATGAATAATA
Source organism: Polypedilum pembai (assembly GCA_014622435.1). Classification (NCBI taxonomy): domain Eukaryota; kingdom Metazoa; phylum Arthropoda; class Insecta; order Diptera; family Chironomidae; genus Polypedilum; species Polypedilum pembai. The sequence continues at coordinate 2,843 of JACWBX010001138.1, forward strand.
TATTGATGAAATCAGACTCAACAATCAGCAGCAAATTGGATGATACAGTGATGAAAAGCATTGAAGAGGAAATTATGGAATATGAAAAGGATATGAGAGAAAATTATGAGAAAAGTGAAACTATGGAGTGCATGATTTTACCACCTGAAAGTCCTGAGTGAGTTTTTCATGTTAAATTTTTGTGCATGGTGTGAGACAAGCAAGAAATTTGTTTCAAATTTTCATTAGTCATCAAAATGTAACTTTTAATTTTTTTAAAATTATTTTTAGAAAATCAGAGCTAACACAATCGACATCAATATCAAACCGCTCTTCATCATCATCACCAAGTGAAAAGCCAATAACAAATCGCTTTATTCAGCATTCTTTTCGAAATCTCATACATAGATTTAATGAACGGTCACGTCGTATGCAAAATCGCCTTAAACGTCCACCAACACCATCATCAAATAGCAGTATTTCAACATCAACACCATTGCACATGAAATTACTGTATGGAGTGAAAAATGATGATAATGATGATGTTGTAGTTGTTGAAGAAGGAACCGATACTGATGGACAATTGGCAGGAAGACTAAAACGACCATTGACACAAATTGCCATTGAATCGCCAGCAGCACTTGAGAAGGAAGATCTAAATCAGCATAATAAATGTTCGATATTTTGCTGCTGCAATGGATCAGTGCTGGATCCGCAAGGAAAATTTTACATTTCTTGGCTTTTTATTGTGACACTTTCTTTTCTCTATAATGCCTTTGTTATTCCACTTCGCACGTCTTTTCCATTTCAAACAGTTGATAATCAACATTTATGGCTAACTGTGGACATTATTGTCGATGTTGTTTACTTAATTGACTTGTTGTTCATCAAACATCGTAAAATGTATCTCTTTGAAGGATTTTGGGTCAAGGACCGACAGTTAACGAGGAAAAATTACATGAGAAAACTTCAATTCAAAATGGATGTTGTTTCATTGCTTCCTCTTGATTTTCTTTATTTAATTCCATGGTTTGGACGAAGTGCAGTCTATTTGAGAGTTCCAAGATTACTCAAAATTCAAAGTTTTTGGGAATTTTTTAAACTTCTCGATCGTGTTATTGCTTCACCACATATTTTGAGAGTTATTAAAACATTAAGCTACATGCTTTACATGATTCATTTAACTGCTTGCACTTATTATGCTGTCAGCTTTTATAAAGGTACAAAATTTCAATTTTCGTTATTTCTAAGAAGAAATTTTAACATAATTAAATTTTTATTGAAAATTTATAAGGTTCGGCAATATGCGTATAAGAAGAAGAAATATGTGCATACTTGCATGTTACCGAACCCTAAATTTCATAATTTTTAAATTATTTTTTTAAAAAACTATGAATTTACTATAAAATTTTGTAGAAAAATTCTTAACATTTTCTTTATTATTTTAGGTCTTGGAACAAATCGTTGGGTATTTAGTGGTAAAGGTCATCCTTATGTGAGATGTTTTGCTTTTGCAACTAAGACAGCAACATCAATTGGCAAAAATCCAAAACCATCAGAAGTCGATGAATATTTATTCATGACTTGTGCATGGTTGATGGGCGTCTTTGTGTTTGCTTTGTTGATTGGTCAAATTAGAGATATTATATCAACAGCTACGAGGTCACAGGTGAGTTTTTTTATGATAAAATATTTTTAAAAAGAAAAGAAAAATGATAAATGATTTTTTTTTGTTAAATAAGTAGGATTTGGAACTTGCATAAATACTTGACTTAATGAAATAGCTCTCTAATTAATTCAGATTTTATTTATTTTAGTCACATTTTTAACAAATTTCCGTTGAAACTTAATGATACTTAAGTTTATCAAAAATGTGATCAAAATAAATAAAAACTGAATTAATTAAAGACATTTATGAATAAGTCAACTAGCATGCAAATATGAACATACCAGTCAAGTATTCATGCAAGTTCAAAACCATAAAAATAAATTTAGAGTTGAAAATATTTAAAATTTCTTGGTAAATATTTTTAAAATTACCACAAAAAAATTACAAATAATCATACTTCATAAAGGTCTTATTCAACAGTGTTTTTCGACTTCTTACACAAGTTTCATTATTTCATAGTTCTAAATTGAATCTTTTATATCAAGCTTTAGTTATAATTTAAAGGAAGCTTCAGCTCAAAAGCTTTTATTCTGAACAAGACAATGCATGATATTTTGAGCCAGGTGTAAACACACGTTGCTCTTTGTTGCTCTTCTTTGATTTTTTGTTCTTTATTGATATTTATTTTATATCTCTTACACTTTCTTTATTTGTCTACGCCATGGTTTTGTATTAGAAGAAAAATTATGATAATAATTTTTGTTTATCCGATCATAACTTGTAAAATATATGATCCTGACGCTAGAGTTTTAATTTTTGCACCATTCTGCTCATATTCCAATTCTCTATCAAAAATAATCACACAAAACCATGAAGTGTCATTCATGATTATTTAAAACTTTTTAACCTTCTCATTTAAACTTAATTACAATGCTTTCTTTAAATTATAGAGTGAATACAAACAACTTGTCGACGAAACTCTCGAATATATGCGTCGCTTGCAACTTCCAACTGAACTTCAACGACGTGTCAAACAATGGTTTACTTTCACATGGGATCAACAACGAAGTCTCGATGAAACACACATTCTTGACACACTTCCAGCTAATCTCAAGACAGACATTGCAATTTCAGTTCACATTCAAACATTATCAAAAGTTCAACTCTTTTCAGGCTGCGATGAAGCTTTCCTTCGTGAACTTGTATTGAAATTGCGTTCTGTAATTTTTTTGCCAATGGATTATGTCTGTAAAAAAGGTGAAGTTGGGAAGGAAATGTACATAATTAAAACAGGCAAAATTGAAGTTTTAGGTAAAAATGATGAAGTTTTAGCAACACTCTGTACTGGTGCATGTTTTGGTGAAATTTCACTACTTGATATTAATGGTGGACCGCTAGGAAATAGAAGAACAGCAGATGTAAGATCTAAAGGTTTTTCAAATCTTTTTGTACTCTCAAAATCTGATCTTGAAGAAGTCATTGTACATTATGAAGATGCAAGAGCTGCTCTCGAAAGTCGAGCGAAAGCATTACTTAAAGAAAATGCAAATCGTGATAAGAGAGAAGCAAAAATGCGAAGACCAAGCATGATGTCAGTAAAATCAGAAGAAGAAGTTGTAATTGATAATCCAAAAACTCCAACACAACCTAAATTACTTGATGCAGTCATTCAAGCTTTGCCTACAGATTCACCAGCTGCACAATTATTGACAAGAGGCTCGAGGAAAAGCAAAAAAAGAGTCGGACCTGCACCAGCTGATTATAAAATTGAAAATGAAATTGTTAAAGATAATTTAAATTTGACTGATAGTGAAAAAGAGCTGAGAAAGAAGGCAAATGAGAATGGTAAAAGTGTAAAATGTGATGTACACAAGGAAATGGATGTTGAAGAATTTAAGAAGAAAGAAGATTAAATTTATACGATAAAAAATAACACAAAACGAAATTTGATGGTGCACAAAAAAAATTATTTATTAAAAATCGCACTTTTTCTCTCTTTAATGTTAAAAAGCTTCAAAATAAAAATAATGGCAAAAAACTCGAAAATTTCTCACTTTTTATTTTATAAATTTCCATCTTTCAAAATTTGTTCTTGTTGCTTGTTTAGTCGAAAGTCATCAACAGTAATAGAATAATCACCAGAAAGTGTGCTTTTAACATCAGCTTGTCCTTTTGGATTGAATTTTGGTCCATCTGAGTTTGAAATTGCTTCAACTGATTCTTTAACAACACGATAACCATCTTGATCAGCCTCATAGTGAACAGTTCGTTTAAAGAAGCCATCAGAGTACGAATACATGCCTTTTAGTACTAAACCTTCACGAACTTCCTTACGTGTGTGTTCATGGTCATTAATTGTGTCATGAACTGATGTTCCGAAATTATAATAAGCTGATTTTGCTTGCTCTTCAAGTTCTTCACTTGTAAATGCTTCTGTAGTTGTTTTTGGTATATCAATTTTTTCAATTTCAGGTAAATCATTATTTAATTTTATTTCCGTTAAGACTTTATTTATATTTCTTGGTGTATTTTCAAATTCTTTTTCAGTTGTTGGAATTGCTGTTGTTGTAGTAACAATTGGTTGCTGAGTTGTTGTTAGTTGCTTAGTAAATATTGGTTGAAAATGTTGAATATTTTGAGCATGTTGTATTACACCAATTGGAGCTTGTTGATTTTCACCACCATAATAAATTTCTTGATTGTAAAGTGAAGCTCCATTGCGAATTGCTTTTGGTTGGGGAAACTAAATAAATGAAAAAAAAAAATTTTTAAATAATTTTGTTTTTATTTCTCAGAATTTTGTAATTTAATCTTAAATAATTTCACCATCAGCAAATAAACATAATTCTTTTATTAAATAGTCATTTTATACTTAAAATCCCAAAAAGCTATGTATAAAAATTTTATCAAATTTGAATTCGAAAAAATATCACGTAATAGATGAATATTCCCTTAGTACAGAAATTTTGTTTGTTTGTTGAAAGTCAACAAATGATTCAATTTTTTATTTCTAAATTTTTTTCATCATTGCTTATCGTTTTACATTATCATTCATTCGTGGAATATTTTTAAGTACTCAAAACAATACAGAGATGTCTTTGAGCTACAAACTATTTTGCAAGGCAAAAGAACTTCAACTTTATGCGACATTATGCAAAAAAGTTTTACGAAATTTGTCTTGCAATTTTGTTTATTTCCTTTGTATGGTTTTTATAACTTTTCTTTTTATAAACAAATAAAACTTCAAATTGAATATTAAACAAAAATTTTAATTAATTTTTAAATTTTAAATACTTTTTTGTTCAAAAAAACGTAAAAGCTCTCTTTAAAGACAAAACTTTAGATTGAAATTGTAAAATGTAATTTGTGATTTGAAATAGAAACTGAAATCGTTTTATGTTTTAGTTGCAGCTAACTAAAATCTCAACGCAATTAAGTCCATAAAAAAACGAAAAAGCTTCTCGATTAATTTTAGTTGATTTGTTTGAAATTTTTTAATCGAATAAATTAAGTTAACATTTTAGTTAATCATAAAACAGTTTTGTGCACTGGATTAAAATATTCAATAACTTTTAGTTTTCAGTGTTATAGAAAAAGAATTAATCGTAAATTTCTATCCCAAGATATTTCTAATTGTATATAATTAAAAACTTTTCATCTTGCATATTAAAAAACTGATGAATATTTCGAGAACGAAGAAGATCACGCTTATATTTTCTTATCAAAAGTCATATCGTAGAAATAAGTTCTGACTCATTGTAAAATATTACGTATTTAAAACTGGAACAGTCGCACAACGCTCTATACTTTACAGTTAGTTTTAGTAAATAAAACATTTATGCAAATATACAAATGCAAAAACTCATGTAATAAAACTCATAAAGACTCAATAATTTAAAGCAGACAGATTAATAACACGTGAATTGTTGTTTATTTTTATGTTTAAAATTAAAATCAGTTTAATTAAAGTATTTATATTATTTATCTTCAAATTTTGTAATACAAAAATTTTTTATTAAAATTTTAATCTCACAATTTTTAAATTTTAAAATTTATTTAAAGATCAATTTCCTTAACTTTCATTGTTAAGTAAATTTTGCTTTACAAAGAAGTCAAAAATTTACAAATTTTTTTTTAAATTCACGATAATTTTTTAACTTTAATAAAATTTTCATAACAACTCTGTCAAAAATTCTTAAATAAGTCATTCATTCATCTCGCAAACTTCCATCAACAGGAAATCTCAATAAATTTATTTTTTTTTCAAACGCATCGAAATTGCAAAAAAAGTCACCTCTAATCAATAAATTATGCACGCTTATTGATCTCTATTGCAACGTTTTATCACAAACAACAGCATTGAAATTCACTCAATTTACATTTTATTGCCTTGCTAATTCTCTCTCTCAATCGCTCATGATCACGTCATCGCGGCTTTTTCAAGTATTTTATTCTCTGAGAATTGCTTTAAATTTCTCAGTTTGTTTTCATCTTTCAAACAGTTTAGATCAAGTTTTATAATCTTGTTTACTTTTTTTTGTACAGTTATTGAATTGTGAGTTGTGAACATTTTTAAAAAATTATTATAAACAAATATTGAAAGCTACTGAACTGTAGGCAGTAGTTAAAATCTATTATAGCCAATTGGCTACTGTAGCCGCTGGCTACTTTCCGATATTTAGAAAAGAGGACAGTGGCTAGAGTATCCATCTGGCTATAATAGCATAAATCTACTGTAAAAAGTAGCCAAAGTAGCTACAGAGTAGATTCTACTTTTTCAACTATTGGAAAACGAGCAGAAGAAGAGACACTTTGACATCACTTTAGTCCGAGCGGAATTCGAATCCGCGTCTCCTGATTTTTGGTCAGGTACTCGTTCACTAAGATATCGGCAGATATCACAAAGCTTGACAGATTGCCAACTTAAACCTCTCTAACTGCTCTTATATTGAGTTATCATTTTAACCAGATTTTGTAGAATCCAAAAACAACTCTGCTTAAATATTATAAAGTATAATTTTGAATATAACGGGAAAAAAATAAACTATTTTAGGCCCTTTCTAACGAAGTTTTTATATAAATATAATTTTCTTAGGGACCGTAAGTCTGTTTTCAAAACTTCTTTCTCACATGAACTTGATAAAAATAATAATTTATTGCGTTTGAGAAAGTTCTAGAAAAAAATTTTTTATCAACTCTAATGTGTGAATGAACTAAATTTAAAAATGTAAACAAAATTATATTCTTTTCAAGGGGGAAGAACTTTTTTAAAAACAAATCTAACAAAATATCAAAATTCTATCAATATAACAAAATTTTTTTTGTTAGTTTCATATAAAATTAAAAAATTGAATTTCAATGGTTATGTAATGCACGTCATTAAGCCATAAAGCGAGTTGTGGAGCACTACAGTTTCTAAACCTCTCGATTCTTTTATAAAAGTGCGAAACATTTTGTTGATTTAAGAAACTTTATTTTTAATACTTTTTTTTAAAAAACTTTCTATCTAACCACAGATTTATAAGAAAATACGAAATGAAGTTCACAACAACATTTTTAATCTTTGCAACATTTATGGCATTGAGTTTTGCATTGACACCAGAATGTCCATCATATTCACAAGTTTCAACATGTACACCAAAATGCAAAGAAGATATAGAATGTGCATCAAGCGGCGGTAAATGTTGTCCAAATATTTGCAATACAAAATCTTGTGTATCACGTCAAAATAATTCCAAATTTGGAAGCAATACTGGTGACAAATGTGAGTAAAAAATTTATTGTAAATTTATTCAGAAAATTAGAAATTCAAGTTTTTTTTTTTCTAGACGGTTCAAATACAGCAACTGGTAGCTACTGTGGCAACACAAAATGCAATTCATTTGAAAAATGTGGAACTGATCCATCAACAAAACGTCCAAAATGCGTTAGATCATAAATAATTGTCTCATACTCACAGCGGCAAATTGCGATGAACAAAAATCGATCGATATTGTTAATAAAATCGTTATAGAAACGAAAATTAATTTTTTCATATTTCTGTTTTTGTCTGCAATAACTTTTTTTTTATGCTTTAATAAACAAAAAATGTGAAACTGAAAGAAAACTATAAAAATTTGGGTCTATTTATTGACAATTTTAGGGAATGGGCATGCAGGAAGAGGGGAAGAAGAAACAATTATTTCCAGAAATAGATTTTTGCGGAAGAAAGAAAATAATTTTGGGAATTTTTACACACATTTCTTCACACTATAAACTAGTTGTAAACGTGTATTATGATTGAAATTGACAGAGTTAGAATTGTTGAAAATTTTCACTTTTTTATACAAAATGAAAAATTTTTAAAAACATTCTGTTTCTAAGTTTCAATACTTACAATGTTATCACTTCCAAAAATTATTTATCATTAAATTATTTATATTTGTTTCCAACTCTGAATCCAAACAGTTCATTTTATTCATTTCTTTTGCATTACATATATTTCTAGAACTGGTTTTTATCAGTGAAAGCAAGTAAAACAACATAAATTAAGATTCACGTTCAAGTGCTAAAATTATCAAGGTAAATTTACAAGTCATAATATTTTTCCTTTATTAGTCATTTCGCTTATTTTTTCTTTGATTAGATTCTATAAATAAATAAAATCATGTAATTAAAAATAATTTTTAAACTTTAGAAAACATTTAAGTAATTGTGCGTATAAAATAAAGAGTTATATGGATAAATTTTTCTTTTCTGTTTATAGTATTGTATTGCACATACTTTTTCTTCTTACACGTATGTTGGTGACAGAGTTAAAAGGCAGCCTGACTTCCGCAGCCATTTGGCAACTTTTCAACTCTGGTTGGCAAACACTTTTTAATAATTTATTAAATTTTAAAAATTTCGATTATTTAATTTGATCCAGAATAGATAAAAAATTTTTGTACTTACATTATAATTTTGAATTTAGATTCAATTGAACAACAAGAAAATAAAGAAAATTTAACTTTGGCGAATTTGGATTTAACTTTGATCTCATTTAAAAGCTTTTTTCAACACAGAATATATTTTAATTGAGTTCATTCATTCTTCATTTAAAAATAAAATTAATTAAACTTTATTTTAAAAAATCTTGTGTTTTACTTGATTTTTATCAAAATATAAAATTGTCAAAAGCCAGATTTATGTCAATATTTCGTGCTTTATGCCAACTTTCAATCTTTTTCTACATTCTTCTTTTTACTTATTTACGATATCACATTCTGACACATTTCTCATATTTTTGTCTCACTTTTTTGCATAAAACTTTGCAAAATATCAAAAATGAAAATACAGAAAAATATTGTTCACGTTTTCAAAGTGTGTTTTTGTAGTTTTTGTTCTTTTCTTAAATTACAGAAATTTAAAAGTTTTACAGCGACAAATTGATTTTTTAAAGTTTTTTCCTGCTCTTATTTGTCAAACTTGTCAAAAGGTTTTTTGCATTTTAAATTGAAATTTCATCATTTAGCATGCATAAACGTGTTAACGCATGGCCTTCATCATGATGTATGTGTTTTTATTTGAAAAGTATTGACGTGTGTAATTCCATTTAACGCTCACACACACACATGCAAAAAAAATGCAAAACAAATTTCAACCTCATAAACTTAAGCTTGCGCGTTCATGCAAAATTTTTTTAAACCTTTTAGATATTTTCGCAGTCAAGGGATGGAAAATTTAATGAAAATTTTAAATTTGAGGATTAAAAACTTTTTTTAGGAGATTTCTTTGACTTCAATTTTTTAGTTTTAATTTTCATAGAAAAATTTTCTTTTCTAAAATTTTCCACACATTGACTCATCAAAAATAATTCAACATGAAAAAACAATAAATCGACATTCGCGAGGCAACAAACAATCATATTCAATTCTCTTGTCTGCTGCTTCCGATAAATATTTTTATTTTCATTTTTATGCAATTTTAGTTTTTTGTTATTTATGTTTGCGATTTTCATTTTTAGTTCATTTCGCGAATTTAAAGAGTCAAGACTGAAGAAAAAAATTGTGATAAAAATTATTGAATATTTACAAATATTTAAAATAGCAAATAAATTAGTTCTCAAAACAAATAAATGAGTAAAAGGAAGTAAATGGAAACTAGAAAACTTTTCAAGAAAAACAATAATGATTTAATCTTGAAATAGAAATTTGGTAGTTGAAATTTAATCCAAAGTTGCTTAAAATTAAAATATAAAAAAGATAAGGAAAATATTTCGCTGCTAAAGTTTTTTTGAGACTCTTAGTGAAAAACTTTCAATCGTGAATATTAGAAAATTTTTTCGCTGTACAAATTTTATTCAATAAACTCAACAAAATAAAATTTTTTTCATACAAAAAATAAACTATTTTAAGAAAGATTTTAAAATACAAATAGAAAACTTTTCATTAAATCATATTGAAATGAAATTCTGAAAATAGAAAAGATTAAAATAAATTTTCTGATTTTTGTCACTGCTAGTGAAAAAAAATTTTTTCATCAATATCTCAAAACTTTGTCTTACCTTTAGAGAAAACTTTTAATCGTGAATATTTGAAAATTTCTTCGCTGTAAAAATTTATTTAATAAACTCAAACAAAATTCAAACAACAAATTTTTATCAATCATATCTCAAAAAAATTATTTATGAACAATAACATAATTTGACAACCAGAATTTTTCACTCAAAACATCATTGCAAAAATCAATAAAGAAGAAAATTTTGTTGATTTATCATCATCAACTTATCAATGCATTTTTAGTGATAAAAAAAAGAAAATCATTTGACGCTAATTTGACTGCAATAAATTTTAAAAATGCAGCACTTAAAAGAAAATCACGATGCATTTATTAATGGTAAGAGACCAATTATTCTATCATAATAAATTTTTTCTCATAATTATTGACTCACACGCACTTCAATCTCAACACTTACACACATAAGTTACTGTCAATTTGTGGCAATTATTCAATCAACCTTTCAATCCTCAACTGCCTTAAAAAGGGAGGAAAAAAATTTTTTTCCTTCCTACTTTTACACATAAATGTCATGAACTGTTTAGCTTTTTTTACTTTCACACACCAAAACCTTTGCATGCATGAATGTCATATCGTAAAAAGTAACACAAATAAATGTGCGCGCAAGTAATAGAAACAAATTGAATTTGATTTGATTTTAATAAGACAAAGAATGTCAATATTAAGTTAACAAATTTATTTCACGCATATTACAAGAATATTTATGTCTACTTGTACATTTTTGGAATAATTTTCTATAGTTGTGAAAATATTGAAAGGTGGAGAAGGTAAAAATTTGTTTTTTCGATAATTCTATGGGAGTTGTTGCTTGTTGAAAGGTGAAAAAGTGAGCAAATTTTAGCTTATTCTTTTTTAGTTGTTGTTGATTAAAAAAAACTTCAAGTTTTTAGTTTTAGTTTGTTATCTTTTTTGAAATTTTAAAATTATTTTAAAAACAAAAACTTTCTTTTTTAAATTATCTAATTGGTTTCTTTGATGTTCATAAATAAAATTTATTGGGTTACTAAATTTATTTTTCATCCTTGAACAAATATTTTGCACATGAAACTGTTTGAATAAAGGTAGATGATAAAAGAAAGGTTTATTGACTGAAAGAATGAAAAACAAATTTTCAATATAGAACATTAATTATTAAACATTTCTTAGAAAATTATTTTGGAAATTAATTCAAAGCTTAGTCAAAGTATGAACAGCGAGCATTTAAAATTGAAATAAAAGAGAGATTATCTTTAGAATTAAAATCCAAGCCTATTCACATATTGCACTTTATTGCTCATATTTGCTCTTTATTGATCCTTTTTTGTTCTTTTTTTGTACTTTGACACTAATTTATACAAAATAAATTCTCAAAGACCTGGTGTGCAAATACAAAAAAGAGCAAAAAAGGTATAAAAAGCAACCAAGAGTAAATTGTTGATCAACATTCTGACCTTTATTTGAGCTTTCTTGCTCTCTTTATTTGCGTGTCCACACCTGGATTAAAACACAATAAACAAAATAAAAATCAATTAAAAAGCATAAAAAAGAAATTTAAAGCACAAAAATTACAAAATAATAATGAGTGAACAAATCTAGAACAAAATTTATTTTTATTTCCTTTTTTCTCCTTCATTTTTGATTATTCAAATCATCATGACATAACAGTTCGTTGCATGCAATTTGATAGTAAATTATGTCTAGAATATGAAGAAGAAAATATTTATGAACATTTGAAAACATGACAACTTCTATAAAGTAAAAATGTTTTACCCACACAAATTACCAAAGTTAATTTTTAAAGCTTTTGTAAACATGTTTTAGATAGATCAAAATTATTATTAAAACTAGGATTCGGTAACATAAGTATAAGTATGCGAATAGTTCTTCTTATTCTTATATACATGTTATCGAGCCTTAATTAAAAGTGGAAAATTTTTTTTAAAAATCAGAAAATTGAAAATGGAGATAATTTTAAACTTTATTTAGTCAATTTTGTTATAAAAATTATTTAAATCAAAAAGCAACAAAAAATCTCACATCTAAACGAAATTTTCACAAATATTTTACTTTATCAGGCAACTCTAATATTTTTTATTTGTATTAAAAATGTGGTTGTTTTGTACACGAAGATAAAACTTTCTATTAGAACTGATTAAACAATAAAAACTTTTTTTCCTTTCATTTCTCATCCATTTTTTTTTATAATTCTAACTTTTTTCTTCTTTTTTCACAAAAAGAAAAACTTTTCTTCATGAATGAAAATAACTCACGAACATTTCAGTTCTAGTCTTTCTATTTCGTCTTTTGACTATCGATAATTTAATCAGTTTGAGCTTAAACGTCGTTGTGATTGGAAGAAAAAAAAAATCGGAATTGAAACGAAAAATTACAAATAAAATCAAAAGTGTAAAAATTGGGATTATATCACTCTTTAAAAACACAAAATATATTAAAAAGTTTTTCTGTAAGAATTTATTTTATTACACAGTCAAGTTTCAGTCCGCCGTTCATTTATATATTTTCTTAGACAGCGGATTTTAGGGTAAATTTAACATAGAAATTTTTTCTAAAGTCCACCGTTGGCGGATTTAAACTTGACTGTGTAAAAAAAATAAAAATTATCCATTTTGAATATAGACATTCATCCTGCTTTATATAAAGCCTAAAAACTCTTTGATATCTATTTGGTTTCGATGGTTAAGTAAACATAGAGAAAAAAAATTTTTTAACTGGCTTAAAATTGGATCTAATAAAGCTATTTATGAGGCATAAAAAAGTATACTTAATGAAATTCATGAATTTTTTTCATAGAAACTTTTTATAAAGTTTTTAATTTTTTTCGGCATAAATTCACTTTTAGATATCCAACTTTATACCAATTAAAAAGTTTTCTTCGTAAAAAAAGTACATTTTAATCTTCTTAATGAAATTACATTAGTTCAAGTCAGAATATAATTCTTATGAAAATCAAGTATAATCTGTTGATTTTAACTTAAACTTGACCTAATTTACAGTTATATGTAAAGATGACATTAGTAATGCCAATGTCATTTTCGAAGATTTTTCATATACTAATTTATTTCTACTTAAATTTGTATTTGTATTATGAACAGAATAGCCTATATTAAACTCGGTTAATGTCGAAAAAGAGACTAGTAGTGGAAAACAAATTTTAACTAACATTGAAAAGATTTTGTTTTGAAAAAAATTCGATTTTTCGATTTTAGTTTTTATTAGAGTGATGTATTTATGCAATGCCTAATATGAATTTTAAAATCATATACTAGAAAAGTTAAACTCTTAAAAATTCCTAAAAAATTATCTAATTAAAATTTTCTCTGTTTTTTTAGCGTCGCCAGTTTCAATAAAATACATTCAAAATTAACGATGCCAAGTCTAAAAGTGATTCAACGAAAAAAACTAAAAAGAAAAAAATGTCGCGAAAATCGCGTATCAAGAAAAACCCAAAAGATGAACTTGAAGCAATGCGAAAAATTATCAGCGATGAAGCCGCAAATCAAATGAAAAATCGCAACTTCAATAAAGCTTTAATTGGTTTTAATCAGGTAAGAAATATTTTCAAATTTCAAAAGCTTTGACACTTGCGCCATCTCAAAGTCACAAAATAAAAAGTCAAAAACTTTTAACATATCGCCATGGTACTAAAATCATTTTGTTTTGTTTATTTTTCAACCAACTGTTGAAATTGAAAAGAAATTTAGTTGAAATTTTTGTTATTTTAATTCAAATAGTAAAATTTTCTTGTTAATCAAATTAAAATCTTAAAAACAATCAAAATGAATTACTTTGACGAAGAAATGTTACAATCTTATGTTCGTAAACCAACAGAAGAAGAAGACGAGCCTTCTCGTCTGTATCAGCAACCACAGCCTAAACAAGAAGAGAAAAAGAAAGAAAAAAAGGAAAAATCTTCAGAACGTCGTGATTCTGTTGCACCAACATGGATGAGACGTAAAAATGTTATTGTAATTGAGCAGAGAAAAGTTAAGACAGTTGCATTGGCTATTGATGAGACTTATTGTGATAGAGATCGAGGTGAAGTTTTGGGTTTAAGTTTTTCTACATGAAACTTTATTTTGAACATCTTACATTTAGCTGCTGCTGTCAGTTTTGGTTATATGGACATTAAACATGATTTAAAAACAAAAATCACTACCGATAAGCAAAAAGTCAAAATTCTACCTGATGATAGTGACACAATGGCATTTCTAATGTTGGGAATGAGAGAAATTAAATACAATAATTTAGATAATGGTGTTAGGTTTTTGACTAAGGTGACTTTGAGATGGAATTGAAATTTTATATGAAAAAGTTTAAATATTTTTCCTTGTTGTGTTTTAACTTTTAATTCTTAATTTCATTTTTATAGGCCATAGAAATGTCACCAAATGATCAAGGAGGTAAAAAATTTCTTTCAAATAATTAGCCAATTCGTTAGTGAATTATAATTTATTTTAATGCAAGTTCTTTTAAATGTTTCAATAACATATATAAATTTTATGCAAAAATCTCTTGGTTTTGTAGTTTAAAAATTCGTTTGAGAAAAAATTATGTCTGAATTTCAAAGTTCAAGAGATTTTTGTAAACCTAGTAGTTTTCTGAGTTTTTTGCTTTTAATTCTGAATTTTTCAAAACTTTTAAATGTTTTAAACAATTTATTGAAATATAAAAGACTTTTTGAAGTAAAAATTTACTAAAATTTTACTCTCTAACTTCTTTTAGCTCTCATTGCTCGCTCAAAATGCTATTTACAACTTGGTGAACCTGACAAAGCTTTGATTGATGCAGAAACTGCTTTAGAAAATGACAAAAACAGCATTAGAGCAATTTATCAAAAAGCTGAAGCACTTTATTATCTTGGAAAATTTGAACATAGTCTCATGTTTTTCCATCGCGGTTTGCGGTTGCGACCTGAATTAAATAACTTCAGATTGGGTAAAATAAAAATAAATTTACTTTTTAGGAAATTTAGAAAAATTTGAATATTTTTAGGAGTACAAAAGACACAAGAAGCAATAGAAAACACAATCGGTGGATGTCAACATAAGATTGAACCTCGACATCTTGCTGCATTGCAAAGATCTGACAAATTGCCACCAGTTCCACGTTCTTTATCGCCAGCATCAAGTATTCACATAAAATCCATAAAACCTATGAAAAATCGAGAAGCTTATGAACGTCGACAGTCGCGTAAGCTTCTTGGTGAGCTCTTTGTAGATAAAGAATATTTGGAGAATTTATTGAAGCATCCAGATCTAAAAAGAGCTGACACAAAATCTGAAAATGTTTCTGGCTATGCAAAAAATGCAATAACATTTTTAAACACTCGAAAAGAATTTTGGAGGCAACAACAACCGACAAATATTTTATCAAGTGGAAAAGCTATTAATGAGACGATTCCAAAAATGTCTGCAAAGAAATAAATAAAATTTGATGATGTAGAAATTTTTGTAGATTTCTAGAAGTTACCAGTGAAATAAAGTGCAAAATAATTTAGAATTTTAGTGTAAAGGGAAAAAATTTCTTTTTTGTTTTTTTAGTGCTTTTATAAAACACAAAGAAGACCGCATTAAGCTTCTTAAAATTTTTTATGGTAATATTAAACGTGTCTTAAATTGAATAAATACAAATTAAGTAAATTATAAAGAAAATTTACTTGTGCAAGAAACTAAGAAATGAATCAAAGTTTACTAAATTTTATTTCGCGTTCACATCTTTGCAAAGTTTTTATTTTCTTCAAACGAAAAGTTTATTTTAAGAAATTTTAAGCAATTCCAAAAATATTGAAACAATTTTTATCACATGAAAATGTTTAACTATTGTTACAAACTCCACGTTTGCCGACCACCGAACAATTTTTAGCAGATAAATATTTGTTGAAGCGATATTCATGATATTTTTTTTTCATTCCAACCTTTACATTCTCATTTAGTAATGCAATAATTATCAATGTAAACATTTACATTGAAAATATGATAAAAAGGTTTAAAGAATTTTCGGACAGAACAGTTTCAGATGTTGAATTGAACAAGTGAAAATTTTCTTTGGTCTTTTGATATTTTTTAAAATGATTTTTAAGAAATTTCACAAAGTTTTAAATTATCGAAAGAAATTAAAGAAAAAATTTTGAATTGAATTTTATTAAATAACTGTTATGAAGGTTTTAAAAGTGAAGCTGATTGAAATTGCTACAAAATTAAAAGAAATATCTCTAAAAATGTTAAATTGTTATTTAAATAAATTTTGCGTGAATGTGTTTTTCACTACATTGCTTTTCTTCATGATTACTCTTCTATATATAGAAGTTAAAAATGTTTGTAAGTTTTTAATTTGTATAATTTTTCCAAGGTAGGGACAGTCCTAAAAAATTTTTATTTTTCAAGCTCGCCTACTGACATTAAAAAAGTTAGTACACCAAATTTTACTAGAAAGCTTTTGTAAAACTTTTAAATGAGCTGAATTTCCAGTAAAATTTCTTTAGTTCTAACAGATTTCCAAATACAAAGCACAAAAATAAAACTTTGGTTTCAAAATACCTTGGGAATCTACAGAAAACCTCAATCAAAATTTTTTTATAAAAGTTTAAGCTTTTTAGTAAAATTTGGTGTACTAACTTTTTTCAATGTCAGTAGGCGAGCTTGAAAAATAAAAATTTTTTTTTGGATCTGTCCCTACCAAGTTCAAGGTAAATTTTTTCTAAATTTTTTGTCAAATTTCGAGTGACTTTTCTCATTGTTTTCAACAATTATTCTAATTTTTTTGACAAACTAACTTAAAATTCAAATTTGTAATCTAAAAGGCGTAAAAAACTCTTTTGTTACCAGAGCCCGAATTCGACTAAAAAATTACATGCTAAGCTGACTAAATTTAGTCGACTTACGTACAAGTTTTTAGTCGACTTCGGGCTCTATTTGTTACTGATGCTGTAGATCTACACAAGTAAAATAAAAGTAATTTAAACTTCTGCGCTTGACTTGTGTCTGAATTTTTTCATTTTTAGTCTTCACCGGTTTTGTTTGCCGGTATTTTATGAAATTTCAAAACTGGCAAAGATTAAATTTGATATAAATCAACGGTCGACTTAACAACAAAACTTCAAATTTTATTCGTAAAAATTTATAAAATCTGACCAAATCCGGCTGGTTTTGACAGTAAAAAGCGTAGTTTTTAATAGATCTAAAATCTTCAAAAATATAATGAATATTGATCTATAAATTTCTTTCTTTTATTTACAGCAATTCTTCATTCATCAAAATTAAATTCAAATAAAACTTGTTCTCCTGGTTTTCAATTTAATGAAACTTTAAATCTTTGCATTGACATAAATGAATGTGAGGATTACAAATTCAGTATTTGTCCCAAAAAGATTTGTCAAAATACTCTTGGAAGTTTTCACTGCCTTAGTCCTAAATGTCCACATGGATACAGAATTCATCCAACTTCAAAATACACTCACATCAAGTAAAAGAAAATTTTTATTTTTTTATTTTATTAATTTTCTCTCAAATTTATTTTCTCATTTAGTAAATGCGTGCGAAATCGATGCAAACACAGAAATGACGTCAAATGTCAGATGATTTTACCAAAATATAAAATTTTTAAAACATTTTACATTTCACATCAAATGAGTGAATTAAAGAATGATCAAAATGGAAAATATTTAGAATTACATAATGTCTTTATGAAGAGATTTAATAGCTCTGGAGTAGATATAAAAATTAAGACTGATTTATGTGTAGCTGATGAAAGCTTTGAGTGAGTAAAATTTTATTTTTAATTTTAAATATAAAATTTCTGTATCATTTTTAGAATCTCAAATAAACCCAAAAGTGTTGTTGTAAAACTAAGAAATCCATTTGAAACTTTGTCTTCATGTTATGAAAATATTTTTACTTCAATTTATGTAATTAATAAAAAAAATCAATATGTATTTGAAAGAATTGATATTAATTTTAAAATTTTATTCAGTTGACAAATAAAAATAATGAAAACAAAACAAAAAGCAAGAAGATAAACAAGAGGATAAAATATAAATTTTTTATATAAAAAAATGCAAAAATAACAAAGAAATTTTTTCCTCTTGTTCATTTCTTCGATATTTTAAACAATTTTTAAATTTATTATTGGATTTTTGAATTTGAATTACATTATTTTCGCCCTAAACTGGCTGAGAGCCTTATAGCGGGCTCCACTCGCTTTATAATGATTTTTTACATAAAACCTTACAATAATTTTTCATATCAAATCATACAAATAATCAGAGTCCTATAGCGGATTCTCGCTTGAGCAGTCAAAGTATTTAAACTTTTGAAGATCTGAAAATCTGTGCCGTCATCTGGGATTAAATCCGGATCGCTAACATCCTTATTTTTTGAGACCGAATGCCTAACCTTACGACCCTTGAGGCGCTCAATTGCTCAAAAATTGATTTTAGTCGTTTAAAGTCAACTAGCTGATTTTTAGTCGATTAAAATTTCAACTAAAAACAACTAAAATTTAGTTCATTAGTTTTCTATTTTAATAAAACGAAAATGAGCTGAATTTAAGATTGTCATGATTAAAATACAAAACGGTTTTGGACTCTGGTTAAATAAAGTCAATTTATTATAATAAAATTTATAAAATTTTTAATCAGATTTAATATGTCAAACAAATGACATGAATTTCTGAACAAAGGAAACTTTAGCCGCACTAGTTATCAATAAAAATGTGCTATGCAATCCAAAAATCATTTCTGAAAAATAATTTAAAGTTGTTTCCAATTTTTTTTTATCAATTTGAAGTATACTTCAACTAATCTTTCTGAGTTGTTACCAAATCAAATAAATTGAGAGATAAAAGCAATACAAATTTTTTTATCGATTTTCAACTAATCTTTCCATCTAATAATTGATATTTTTAGTCAGTGATTAAATTTTGTAGCGTTAACAGCAAAAATACTAAAATGAAATATTTTCTTTTATTTTTTGCTTCATTGTTTTCTTTAGGAAATTGTAATAATTTTACAGTTCAAGTTTTACAAACGACAACAAATTCGTCATATTTGCTTCGATGTTTTGGTGCATTATATAATAGTGTTGATATTTTAGTGCCAGCGACTTGTCTTAATGGAGTTCAGCAAAGTACAATTAACGTCATGTTCCAGAATAATCCAAATAGTCCTTTGATCACAAATTTGATTACTTTCTCAAATCATCCTAAATTTAATGCCTCAAATCCGGCTTATGGAAATATTGAAAGAATAAGGGTAAATTTAAAATATTTTCAAAGAAATTTTTTCTAAAATTTTTCACTTTTTAGGTAACAAATTCAAGTCAAGTTTATCCAAATTATACACCTCGAAATCTTACAAACATTCCGCAAAATCGAACTGTTTGCAATGTTTTTGCCTGGTCACAAGAAATTCATTTTGTTGAACAAAATTTAATTCAAACTTCAATAACAGTTTTGCCACCAAATGAATGCGGCAATGATACTCTATTTACTCATTGCTCAGTTACTCAAGCAAATTCTACAATTTGCTCCTTCAAACTTGGTTCACCTTTAGTTTGTGATAATTCAACAGTTGCTGGTTATATGGTTAGTGATGGTTGTGAATTTAGAAATGGAACAACAATTGTAAGATTTAATTCAGCACTTGGTACTTTTAATGAGTGGATGCAAATTGAAGCTAATCAAACTTTGACTACAACAACTACAACACAAAGTCCAACAACATTGAGTTCAACTACAACTACAAAAGGTGGAAGTGAAAGTGTAAATAAACAAATTTTGAAATTTATTGTTTTCGGTGCTGTTTTATTGACTTTTATGTTCAATAAATAATAAAATTGTGAAGAAAAAAAATCTATCAAGTAATCGAACAAATTAAAGAAATCAAATTTTGATAATTTCATATAAATTTTCTGAGTTTTATTATTTATTATTATTCTAAACGATTACACACATAACAGGAAGATTCTGGTAAATTACTTAAAAATTGATGTAGTTTTAAAAATCCTTGGATCAAGAAATCATAAAATTCTTGTTATTTTCCAGTCAAAGTTAAATCTTTCATTTCCTAATATATTTTCTCTTTATTTCTCATGCAATGGTACTTAATTATTTTTTTATGAGTTCTAACAAAGTTTATTAAGAGTTCAATGAAAAGCATTTATACTTTTAAAAAACAAACAACCTTCTGGTAGCTGAGAGTGAAAAGAACTAGAATCGCGCTCAGACTCACTTTTTATAGTCGACCCGAGATGATCAAACTTATAATTTGATGCAAACTATTAAAGCAATTAAAATTCTTGTAAATATGCTCTCTAAGTAACAAATTCTCCGTGTAAAATTGTGAAAAGATTTTTGTGTCTTTTCAAAAAATTAAAATAAACACAAATAAAAATTATTTCAGTTTATTTCTATATTTTATTCAAGTTTTAATGCGTCAATTTTCTTTATTCTTTTATAAAAATAGGATTCGGCATTATCTAGATAAGAAGAAGAATTATGCGCATAGTTTTTTTTTTATCTGCATAATGCAGAACTCTAATAAAAATCAAACTGAAATCAAAGAATTAACTTTAAGGCCTTAATGTACATAAAGAAAAAGGCATTATGAATGACATAAAGTTTGATCTTATAAATGATTTTATGTGAAATATAAAGCGAGCTTTATGACACTCATAAACCATTTCCATAGAGACTTTTTATACCTCATAAAATTTTAAATATTTTCCAGCATAAAATCACTTTATAGCAGTTATAAAGTATTTTCTCCATGTAGTATTTATAATAAAAAATATATGAATTTTTGCAACTGCTGTTTACTAAACGGCTTACATAGAGAGAAAAAATAAACTAAAATGCTCAAATTATCCGTCAATTAATCTCAAAAAAGTTTAACTTCAAATAAATATTTATAAAAGAAATTCTTAAAAATTTTCTTGAGCGACTTATGATCTTGATATTTTTCTGATTGACATTCACCAACTTCGATTTTTTTGATCATTTCTTGAACTCCAAAATTTGTACTTGAATGTCCTAAATTTTCACATTCATTGAAACGCAAATCTAAAGCTCTCAAATTTTGCAAGTCACTAAAAGCTCTTTCATCAATGTGCATAATTTTGTTATTAACTAAATCAATAACTTCAATTGCTGGATTATGTTTTAATAAATCATGTTGAATGTGTTCAATGTGATTACTGCGAATGTAAAGAAATTTAAGTTTTGGGAAATTTTTCAAATCTTCATTGCTGATTTTTCCAAGCTTTGAGCTCACAATGCGAATGAGAATTAAATTTTTAAAAATACTGTTGATATGTTTGGGAAATTTATGCATTTTAATAGCACTGTCAATGTAAATTGATTGAACATCGTCAATGGATTTTCCTCTTAAATGATGACCTTCAGGGTTGCTTCCTATCAGTTGTTGGCCAGTAAAAGTTTTCTTGTTTAAAATTTCACACTCATAATAATTTCCATTTGATTCCCACCACAAACTGTTCATGTGAAATTTGCATTTGATTGTTTCACTCTTTACATGACATAATGAAAAAACAATCAGGAATAGCAAACTAAAATGAAAAACAAAAAATTCTGAATTTTATTAATATTTAAAGATGAATTAAAGTTAATTATTTTTCATAAAAGCAAAACTTGTAAACTGTTAATGATTTGATAAAGTTCTTGCTCTTTATAAAAATACTATGTTTTACTGTACTCTTTATAAATTTCTTGAAACACAGAAGTGAGTGATCAAAAATACTTTACGCTTTCTGTTTTTATGCTTTTAGTATGTCACGGCAAGTAAACGGAAAGTCTTAACGTATTTTGATAATTCAGGTTTGAATAGTCGCGTCTGATATTTATTTTAATTTGTATTTTAATGTGGAAACAAAAATGCTTATCACAAATCGTTAATTTAAATTTCTATAAATTTTTGTGGTTTTTCATCAATTTTTCTGATGAAATTGCAAAATATTACAATTCAAAAAAGTAAATAATAACAGTAAAAACCCATTCTGGCTTCTCAAAATGAAAATATATTTAAACTACATCAAGGATCAATGATTAGCTCTTGCGAGTTAAAGAAATCTTAGAAGTTTAATCACACTTTTTTCAATAGAATATTTTATTATTTTTAAAAGGTATAGAAAAATTTTCTTTTCATTAAATCAAATCTTTTCTTATTCAAAACAATCACAATTATATTTACACTTAAATAATTCTTAAACTCACCTTAAATTAATCTTCATTTTGCTTTTAAATCTTTTCAGCTCAAAATAGACTTTGAATGTGTCAATGATTTAAATATGACTGATGCTGCTCAGAGTATTTCATTTTAAAACTGTAAATGTATTCAAGCTGATAAGAAATTTTTTTAAATCGCTTGGTGATTCACGTCATAAATAAATAAATACAGAAACAATATTCTTGTCTGAAACAGATGTTTGATAAGCCAATATATTTAAATAATGTGCATTAAATGTGACGCAAATCATTTCACTCACTAAAAATAAAACAAAATTCAGATTTATTATTTTACAGTTTTGATTATTGGTCGTTAAGTTAAGTTCAAAATTTTTACTACTCTCAGAATTTTAATATTAAATTTATATTTCATCTAATTTTCATATAATTTTCATGAATGCCTTACTTCCCTTTTTTAACTCGAAAAATTCTTTTTATAGGATCAACGACATTTCAAGTCTCAGATTAACTTTCTACTACATAGGTTTATAAAATTATGACTAATACACACAGTCAACCATCACAAAAGTTTTTTTTTATAAAAGTTTACTAGGAATTCCTTCACAAATACAATGTCTTAACCATCATTGATCAAAACACTCAAATGCTTGTTTATAAATTAAACTGAATTATCTTGAAATGAATTATGTTTTAAAACAATCGTTAACAATGATAAAGTAAAGAAAATTTTTATTGATTTTTAAATTCTCGACATTTATTAACATTTTGATAACTATACATATTTTCTTAAACTCAAAAATCTATTTTATGCTTAATTTATTGAAAATATTTTTGTCATTTTTCTACATAAATATTTTGATTTTTAAATTAAATCAACAAAAATATTCAAGTTTAAAAAAGTTTAAGACCTCTTTTTATCCAGCTATTGTTAAATTTACTCTTTAAGCTTTTTGAAAATGCATTCTAAAATATTTTGATTTAAAATGTTATCATCTCTTGCCATTTCTTGCTTCATTTTGTTTATTTCTCTTTGAATAGGTGGCTGCTTCAATGCAATAATTGTAAATTCTGGAAGTTTTTCTTTGATCGTGGTTTCGTATTCACTGATTGCTGAACAATTTTGGAGACCAAGTGCAGAAATTATTTCTTTATATCCATTGAGTTGCTTAATGAGACCTGCTTGAACATCTTCAAATGATTTACACTTTTCTTCTGGATTGTTAGTTGGTGTGAATCCTTGCAGAAGCTCTGATGTAGGCTCAATTTGGCTTAACTTATTCTTAATGCAGTTGAGCTCATCTTTCAAATATACTCTTGCTTTTTTTATCAATTTAATTCTTTTTTCAAGTGACTGAACTTTTAATTTATCTTCATCTGATAGACAAATAGCCGTAGCAGTTAAAAATGCAAAATTTTCAAGATAATGAGAAATAATTTTGTTACTATTTTCAAACAATCCCAATTTCTGTTTCACACAATTTTGATTTGAATTTTTTAAAAGTTTTAAATCTTCATCAACGGTTGAATAAACAATGTCCTGTGATATTTCATAATAAGTTCGAAGATGTAACTTTTTAGGTGATGCTTTTACAAACGCGATAAAAATTGACAAAAAAAGTAGAGAAATTTTCATTATTAAGAAAGTTTTATTCACTTCAAAATAACAAAATTGACTGATTTAAATCAATTTAAAACATTTCATATACATTTTATTGGTTTATGATTTTGGTGAACATTTTACAAAAAAATAAAGCTGATAAGTAATAAAAAATATATTTTTGTTTTAAAGTCTATTTGCAATGATCTCGAATCTTTTATTTTTTAGGAAAATTATTCATTGCGTGGAATTCAATTTTCATTGAAAAATCTTCCAAAAGTTGTCGTTGCTTCTGATCAATGTTATGCTGAATCAATTTTTCATAAAGGAACTGAGAAAATTTTAGTTTATAGAGTTTATATCATTGTTAATCAAGTTTTAACAAAATACAGCTTTTGAAGTTTAAATTTTCTCAAGAGGAAAGAACTCTTGCTAGCGTAAATCTTTAAACTAATAAAATTTGTATAAAGCTATTAAAAAACATTAATTGATTTCAGGATTGTAAAATTAGCTTTGTTTTGTAAATAAAATTACCTACATTAGTCATCACAATCAAGTTTAAATTCGCCAAAGGTGGACTTTATCAAAAATTTTCTATATAAAATTTATCTTTTTTATTTTATTTTTTTGCAATATATTTATTAATTTTTCCATTCATGAAAATCTTAAACTTACATAATAAATAAAACAATGTTTATAAATGCTGAAAATTTTACAAAAATTTTTCCTTCTCCTTTTTTTCTCGAACCTATTGTCTTCCCTCTCTTCGTCACTTTCATTCGAGGAATGACGGTAGTTTAAAAATTTTTTAAAAAATTTAGGAGCGATATTGCAAGAAGTTTTAATAATTCTCCCAATCATCATCATCGTTTTCTACTTCCTCACATTCAGATGAATTTTGACTAATTCTTGTACGGCGACACTTTGTCAAATAATCAGAATATGATATGATACTTCCATCTGTTGAAGAAATAAACATACATTATTTTTATTTCCTCTATTTCTTTTTCATTCATTTATTTAGATTTTTTTCTGATCAATCCGTTCTAATATGATTTATGCATGTTTGTCACCACATTAGTGATTCATATTAAGAAAAGTTGATGTATATGTAACTCACCCTTTTTCCATTTAATTTTACTATCAAGTGTTATTGTTGAAAAACGAAAAGATTCCGTTTCCTTTTCAAACGCAAAGATTAATCTAACCTCACCATCCTGTAAAAAATCAAAATAATATTTTTAAGCTTCCTTTTCTGTTTATTATACTTGGCCTTTATAAGTGAATAAATTAGGATTGTATTGAGTCAATATCATATTATCATAAACTTCCTGTTCGTAGACCAATTCACGATTGTTCAAACAAAACATTCGAATGTAATAAGAATGTTTAGCATAGTCCTTTACATAGTATAACACTCCTGAATACTTTTTTGTTAACGGTCCATCAATAGTAGCTAATTCTTGATAAATTTGTACTACTGCTGTACATTTAGTTTCACATTGTTCTCCAATGAGCGAAAATATTAAATCATTTACCTCATTAGTGAGATTAGTACTTGGTTTGTTTGATTTTAAAACTTGACTCATGGTACAATATCAAAATTAAATAATTATAAAAACTTAAATGTTTCAACTTTATCGATTCAAAAACTATTTTAATTGTGAAGCTCATTATGCAAATTCAAAAATTAAAAATTGATAACATATTTGAGATAAAAGCATGACATAATATTTTATGATTTATTTTTTAGTCATTTTGTACAATTCATTTAGAGTGAGTTGTTTCATGATGTTACAAAACAACTTTTTTATAATAACGAGATAGCGTTTTCATAAACAGTGGTTTTTTCAAAATTTTTAATAATTTTCTGAAAAATAAAATGTTTTATGGCCAAGCAAGCATCTTTAAAACCATTTTTGTCCTAGTTATTTGCTCTAAATTTAAGCTGAATAGGGAAATAGTAGATTTGAAAAAAGTTTCTTAAGATTTTCAAGATGGCGTTCGGATCAAAATTTTAATCTCAAATGACCGTTAAATTGAAGTAAGTAGATTAAGAAATCTGCTTAATATAAAAGCTTTTAGTTACAGTTTTTATAATCTTTTTTTTTTTTTTTGAAATTTAAAAAATCTTTTAAACAATTTTAAATTTCACCATTTCTACAATGATTATTTTGTTTTAAGTACTAAAAGATAAAAATTCTTGATTAAATCAAATCATTTTGTGTAAAAAAGATTTTAATCAACTGTGAACAATAAAAATGTTTAATTGCTCTAATAATTGTATTTTGATAATAATTTACAAGCAATTATTGAAGTGTTAATTGAATTTGCTTTTTAATTGTCATTTGTATTATCATTTCTGTTTTTTATTTACAACTGTGCGGAATAATGTTTAAAGTATTATTAATTTTAACTTTCATTTCTTCTGTGTCATTATTGATTGAAATTTTAACAAAAGCTACTAATTTGGTTCCTGTAAGTAATTTTGCAGCTAATTTTAAGCTTTTACCATAAAGCCTTTTGTAAAAATCAATTACTTTTGAAGAGTTTTTCTTGTTCGAAAAAATACAAAATAAAAATCATTAAATTATACAGATAATTTTGGAACATTTTTAAGAAAGTAAAAATAAGAGACTTTAAAAGTTCATCATATAAAAATTTATTAATAACAGTATATTAATTTTTAAGCATTATAGGCCAAATGAAATATTTTTTGAAGCACTTCTTGATCGTTTTGAATTAGTCTATGAGAAGAAAGAAAGTTTTGAATGGAAAATAAAAATTCGAAAAATCAATAAAACAAGAATGATAGTTGGTTCATTGAATTTAAAAGTTTCACTTGGTAATGAGGTCGTTGAAGAAATTCTTTCATTAAAAAAACAAGGTAAATTAATTTAATTTGTTTTAAAAATCTTTAATTAAATTAAAATTTTATTTATTTATATTTTATTAGGTGGCGAATATCGTTACATGGCATATAAAGTCAAAAAGACTCCATTTTGTAAATTAAATGGTGATGATAAATTTTTCTATCCTGACTTTGCTAAAGGATCTGATTTTCCCGCTGATTTAATTGAAAATTGTCCATTAAAACCGGTGAGAATTTTTATAATTAAAAAATAAATTTTAGCGCTTGAACATAACAATATTTTGCCAAAACTAGTTTGCTTAAAAGACATTGTTTTATGCAATTTTAATTTAAAACAGAAGCATAATAAAAAAATTTATTGTTATTTAAACAAAAGCTTTACAATTTCATAATTAATTAAAATGTATTAACATTTAAAAGGGAAACTACACACTACATGGAGTGAATTTGATGCTACAAAATCTTCCTAAAGTTGTACTTCCTTCAGGTGAATATTGTGCTGAAACTGTTTACTACAATGGAACTGAAAAAATTTTATCTTACAAAATTTATGCTACAATTAATCAAGTTTAAATTCATAATTCACAGAAACAAAAAATTCTTTTTTATCTTAAGGCAAATGTAATAAAAAAGTGTGTTTTGAATAAACGAAAGAAAAATGCAAAACTCTACAGAATTTTCAAAAAAAATCGATACAATTCAGCATATTGATTTGAAACGAGCGCGAATTTCATATTGCTAATTTATAAAGAAATTCTTAAGTAAAATTAAAGTAAATTATTAAGAAAATTGATCATATTAATATATCTAGTAAGAATTTAATGAATTAAAGTCCAAAACTTCATTAATTTTTAAGCTTATTGATTGATTGAAAGTTCTGTATATTTGTTTTATTTTAATTCGCAGTATTAAATTGCAAAATGTTTTTTAATACTTAAAAGAATTTCTCAAAATTTGAGCAATAGACAATTGTTTATGCAAAGTTTCAGTGAGCAACAAATTCAAACTATTATGACGGTTATAAATTTATCTGACAAAAGCAATTCGAGTCATGATTTCAGCACAAAACGATGGATTATCATTTAAGTTTTTAATACAATAAACAATCATTTAAGAAATGATACAGAAAAATTGAAAATTTAAGCAAAATTGAGCTAAAACAACAAAATATCCAATTTTTTTTGACCAACCCTCAATATTTCTTGAGTAAATAAATTTTCCTCTAAACTTTTAAAGAAAATATCACAGCATCATAAAAAACTATGAAGAAATTTGATTTGCAAGAATATGATTATTTATTATTAAATATTTGAAATTATCACATCATTCACATATGAAAGAGGAGAAAAAAACAGAAAACAATTTATTCGGAAGCAGCTGTAGTTTCTGGGGCATCAGCTGCTGCTGTTGTTGATTCTCCAGCACCCTTCTTTGCAGCAGCACGTCCTATGATATAAATTTAAAATTTAATTTTCTTTATAATTTTCTTGATAATTATTTAGAAAGTCTTACGGAATCTTTGAAGATGTTGGAATTCACCCAAGCTCCAAAACTGTTCAGCCTGTTCTGCTTGTTCAATTTGTTCAACATTCTCAGCTTGCTCGGCTTGTTCAGCTTGCTCTGCCAAAGCAAAAGCAGCGAAGAAAGCAACAAAAGCTAAAACAATGATGAATTTCATGATTTGAATGTTTTTGATAACTTTTTGAAATTGAACTGATAAAAATTGAATTGAATTCAAACCTTTTTATACTTTGGGTAAAAGAGGGAATTTTTCTTTGTTAATTCTAGTGATTTTATTAGACTAATTTGTTGATATAAGTTGTTAATAACAAGGACACAGTTGACATGGAATCAGCAATGTGTGAAATAAATAAAATTGCTTTTTAAAATGAGTAATATTTGGGAAATTTCGTGACTCTTTATTAGAAAACAAAAAATTGTTTTTCATCGTGAAATGTAGAATGATTCAAAT
Organism: Polypedilum pembai; assembly: GCA_014622435.1. Lineage (NCBI taxonomy): Eukaryota > Metazoa > Arthropoda > Insecta > Diptera > Chironomidae > Polypedilum > Polypedilum pembai. Next base: position 31,608 of record JACWBX010001138.1, read on the forward strand.
TCATTTAACCTTTTTTATCCTTTAATAATGAAATTTGGAAACTATTATGATTTTATAAATTTTAGTACAAAATTTTCTAAACGCTAATTATATTTTACTATTTTTAAATATATAAACAGAATTGTTACCGATAAAGTTTAGCGCTTTTCAGAAAAAATCTTTCGTAGCGTAGATTTTTTGAAAATTCGTCAAAAAAATTTGTCATAAAGATTTTGTGTTAACAACGCTGTTTTTAATATTAGAAAGCTTCAGTCTTGTGACTTTTGCCGAACTAGACAAATTCGGCGAGCTTATCGAAAACAATTCTGTTTTATAAAGATATTAAGAAAACTTTCAAAAGAAATAATTTCTTGATCTTTAAATTAAATTAAAATTTTTAAAAATTATTTAAACTTGCTGTTTATTAATTAAATTTAATTAACTGTTTATTATTAGTGTTTACATAAAGTAAAAACTGAACATTGTTTTGGATTCTTAAGTATCCAATATGAAACTTTTTTTCATTCTATCTTGGCCAGATTTTAAAAAACAAAAAATTCAAATGAGACAGTCTAACTCTTTTTATGTGAGCGAGCAATAGCTCCGTCCGTCTAAAAATCAAGTCCATTCAACAGATTTTTTATTTGACCTTCTCTTGTGTTATATGATTCCTAAACAACTCCTATTTTTAAATTATTTTTAAAAAAATTAATTATTTTTTTTTTACTCATTAACTATCTTATTCTTTAAGCTTGTTTTAAAAATTCATAATAAGAAATAAATAATTTCGTATTTTGTTATTTTCTCTTTATTCTTCAAATCAAAGCGTCAAAAATGTTTACAACAATTTTTTCCAATATTTTATTCAATTTATTCTGGTGGCAAACGTTTGTCACCTTGTTTGGCAGCATGTGTATATCCACTAGTGACTCGAGTTCCATTTCTTCGTCCACCACGTCTTGTTTGCCCTTTAACAGTTGTTCTAGTTCCTCTTGTTGATCGTTTATTTCCTTCTGCATTTCCATTGCTATTCTCTTCCTTTTTAGTGTTCTTTGATGCCGTCTGTTGTTGTTGCTGTTGTTTTCCATTTGATGGTTGTTTGTTTTGATTTTTTTGTTGAGATTTTTGATTTCCAGCTGCTGATGAACTTGTTGAGGGATCTACACCTTTTGGTGGTGACTGAGGTTTGCCATTTTGAGCTGGTGCTGATTGAGGTTTGCCATTTTGAGCTGGTGCTGATTGAGGTTTGCCATTTTGAGCAGAAGATGCATTTTTATTCTTCGCTTGTTCTGCAGCATTTGATTGTGGCTTAGCCGGTGGTCCTTTTGGATTTTTAGGATCATCAGCTGTTGCTTTATTATTTGCTGGTTGTGCTGCATAAATTACTGTGCAGGCCACAATAAATATTAGTAAAATTGACAATTTCATGATTGAATTGTTTCAATTCAACTGTCATTGTAGGTCAATGTGAAGGCTATTTTATAGATAAAATATGTGAAGTACTTGTTAATGTGAGGAAATTGTTAAAAAAATTAGAAAAAAAATTTACAAAATTTTCGATGTAAAAAAGTGGAAGTTCAATGTTTAAATGAATTTTTCAACGTATATTTTTTGTGGTCTTAAATAACAATCAGTGATGAAAAAATGAAAATTAAATTTTGAAAATTGTTAAAAATATTTTATTTTTGCCAAAGAAAAATGTTTTTAAATTTATTTTTCATTCTTTCCAAGGCAAAGACACTCCGATTAATCACCGATTAATTTCAAAATCGTCGTTCAATCGTAAAATCGGCGATTAATCGGAGTGTTTTCGCCTTGTTTCTTTCAATTAATTTCACAGAAAAGTATTCTAAGGTCGTCCAATAGTGCAACCATAAACTTTTGCAAATTGCTGAGTATAAAGAAGATTACAAGTTGCAGCATTATTTTCATATGTCATCTCAGGAACTGTTAAAAATGAAAAAAATATTTAAAAAATGAGACTTTTAGAAATTTTTATCTTAAAATTTACCTTTATGTTCTGGATTTATAGAAACTTTGAAGGTATATTCACCAAATTCTATTTCTGTTATATCAATCCATTGACAATCAATATTATATTTATAAATATCGTAACAACCAACAGAGATTCCTGTGATAAGATCAAAGAAGAAAAATGAAAAATTCCTGAATAGCCAAAAATATTTTACGACTTTTTGTTTATTTGCTGCTGCAAACTTGAGATTTATAAACAGAAAGCGAAAACTTAGTAGTAGAAAAGAATTTCGAAAAATTATCAATTATTTTTTAAAAGTTCTGTTTAAAATTTCAACTTTTCTAAATAGATCGATATTACTGAATTTCGCATTACGTAATCACACTAGATGTTTTAGTATCATTATCATATCAGAATAGTCTTTTACAAATCATTGCAAAAACCGAGAAAATGAACATTGGGGCCTAATTTTTATGACCTATAATTCATAAATAGTAAGTTAAAATTGATTAAGAAATTTACCTTGGTCGCCATAATTAGCACAAGCATAGCGTGGTTCAATGCCTTCTTTACATAAATTATCTTCTAAACAAAATGATGCTTTATGACCCTGAAATATAATTTCATTTTATAATAAAATTCAAGGTTTGAGAACTTTTTGCTTTTCTTTTGTTGATAATTTTACAGAATTTAAAAACTTCTCAAAACTTAATAAAATTTAAATTAATTTTTCAATACTAACCTCGGCAACTTTTTCGCCTTTTTCATTGATAATATCAAAAGTAGCAAAAACCTCCATTGAATGATAATGCCTAAACAGAAAAATAAATTTCAAATATTTAAAAATTAATTTTATGATTTGTTTTTGGGTGCAGTGCACAGAATACAAAGAAATTTTCCATAGAAACTTAACGGAAATTTCACGAAAATACGAGTATTCTTTATGCGATTTCAAATGATCTATGTAAAAATTTCTTTGAATTCTGTGACACAGAATTTTTCAACTCACATATGACACAAATGAAATTCCCATAAATTTTTAGGAATATGTGGTCGGAAGTCATCAGTGCCGCCATTCAAGACTTTTGCTGTAAATTTTAACAATCTTCTAGTTTCAATGTGCCAATTTGGATTTTCTTTTTGAATTTCATAAGCTTGCGATGCAACACAATTTTCTTCCATAGCACATGTGAGGAAATAAAGTGGTCGATCTTCAAGATGTGCAGTTGTTTCAAGTTCTGATGAGTCAATAATTAAGTCAGCCATTTTATCAACACAAGAGACACCAGCAACATGTCTTTGATTGCTACTATGACATTTTGCATATTGACCAAAACCATCAAATTTGCAATCAGAAAGATTTGTTTCATTTCCAACACATTGGGTTCCACTAAGAATCACTTTTGTGCCATTTGAACCACCAAAAAAGTCTGTTTGATATGCTTGATTTGCATAGCCTAAATTTAATTGTTTGCATACAACATTTGCTTCAATCAAAGACCATTCATCAGCACAAATATCACCAAATTCTCCATTTTTACCAAAACGAACTTCAACTCGACCTTCTTCAGGCACACGACCACCAACTAAACGAATTTCCATAGGGACATGTGATTTGTAAGAAAATTTTGTTGTTTTTGGTTTTATTGTAGTTTTAATTGTGATTGTTTCATTTTTTTCAACTTCACATATTACACCAGCAGCTAAATGATGAAAATTTTTATGAAATTCAAATTTTACACGTAGAAAAAGTAAATTTTACCTTCAGTATGATCACAGTCATTATTTCCCCAACCATCAAATCTACAGTCAGATATTTCTTTCTCTTTTCCATTACAGTAAAGATTATCCATCCAATATTTTCTTCTTGCATTACCAAAAGTTCCACTATGAGTTGCTTTACCTTCTTTAAATCCAAGTTGACGACAAACGACATTTGCTTCAGCTTTATCCCATTCATCATCACAAATATTTCCCCAACGACCATTGTGAAATATTTCAATATTTCCTTCATTGTCACTTTGACCACCAACAAGTCTTATTGCACCTTCTTCTTTTTTTAAATGTTTTAAATGTTTACGAACTAAATTTTGTCTTTGTGATCGACTTGCATTTGAATCACAATTTGCAATTGATGCAAAAATTATGAAAAATATTAAATTAATTAAGAGAAAATTCATTCTTAACTTGACAAAGTCTTAAACACAAATGAAGTGATTTTCGACAAAAAATTAGAATTTTTATTTCAAAACTTATCCACTTATGTGACCTCATGACAATCATATGGTTGTGACATTAACATTTTTTAAATTTCTTTCTTCAATGATTTTCGGCGGATGACATTCGTGACTTATTTTTACACTCTTTATTATGTCATAATTATTTTATCTGAAATTAAAACTGTGATATGAACATGATGTCGAGTAAATGGAAAATACCGAAACTTCATCAATCTTATTTAGGAATTGTTAAACTTTTGAAATTAAAATCTTTGAAAATAAAATAATTTAATTTAAAAATGCATTGAAAAAATAATTTTCATAACTTGAATAAAATTTGATTTCGATTGTGCTCTAAAGCAGTGGTGGGCAATCGGTGTGCCGTGGGATAAGCTTAAGTATAAAAAGATCCAACTCTATGACAGTTTTTTTCGTATGATGAGAAAGAATATGCGTCTTTTTATTTTCCTCTTTAAAAAATTACACCAGTCAAAGCTATTGCTACTTAAAAAATTCTGTAGACTCTACTTGACCTTAGTCACGTATTAGTTCTTCATATGTATATAGAATAGACTTTTTTACATAAAAATTTTATTTGGATATATTTATTCTTACTTTCACAACCAACACAGATGAATTTTTTATAACAGACTAAGAGATTTAAATAGTTTTAACAGATGGTTAAAAATTTTATATCGTCATAGATGTTGACATTGTAAATTTTTAGTTTATGGCAGTTTCATGACGAGTGAAATGTATCTTAAATAACAAAACGTTTAAATTTGAATTTCATGGGGGGACTGTATGATTTTACCCTTGCATTTTTAAAAGAAAGAAATTTTATTTTTAAGGTATGTACAACTGCTCATATGTATGCTTATATTGTCAGCGCAGATAAAAAATTTTTTGTTAAAAACATTCGCAATAATTTAGATTAATATATAGTTTAAAAATTATATTCGTTAAATAATTTTGAATAATAATTTCATTTAAATCCCGTTACAAGAAAATCTTTATGTTAGAAACTAAGCAGAAGAGACACTTTGACATATTTAGTCCGAATGATAATAGTCAAGAAAATGAGTTTTTGAAGAATTTTCTGATTAGTTTCATTTGAAGAAAGCAAGTATTTCAAATCAGTTGAGAGACGAATCAATGTTCAAAAATGTAGCTGATTAAAGGCCACTTGGTCAACATAACAATTATTCATTATTGTTATGAATTCAAATTAAGAATTAAATAAATTTTGTATTGTATTGTATTAAGGTTCGGACTTGAACGAAGGCCTGCGCATATACTTGATTAAGTTGCATGCAAGTTGACTTACTAAAAGTGTCTCTAATTAATTCAATTTTTTTTTATTTAGGTCAATTTTTGTTTCATTTTGAAAATCATTGACTTTCATATAGATATGTAAAAAATTTCACTGAAATAAATAAAATTTGTATTTATTAGAGAAATTTTTGGTAAATCAACTTGCATACAACTTGATCAAGTATATGCGCAGGCCTGCGTTCAAGTCCGAACCCTATATTGTATACTCCAAAGGATAATTGAATCCGCTTCAACTGATTGCCAGTTAGATGCTCTTACCATTAAGCCTAATTATTTGCTAACTTAAACCTCTTTGAACTGCTCTTATAATGAGTTATCATTTTAACCAGATTTTATAGACAGAATCCAAAACTTTAATTAAGCACTGAAAAATTAAATTATTTAAGAAAAGACAAATTTTATTTCTATTGTAATTAAATGAAAATTTGACTTTATTTTTGTATTTTATATGAATTTTCTCACAAAAAAACAATGAAAAAATTTTCTCCTCGCTTATTGAAAAAACTAAATTTAAAAAATTTTACAAATATTTTTAGCTTTTTTTATAAACTTGAGTTTTTCTTTTCATTAAAGAATTTTCAAATATTACATTTATATGTTTGTTTTTGTATGTAAAATAATTTATAATGTTTGGATAATTTTAATATCATAGAAAATGAATTTGCAATTGGATTATGATTAGTTGAATAACTGCCAAGAAAATTTATATTTTTTATGTTGAATATTTCTGAATATGGAATATTTGTCGTTGTTGGTTATTTTAATATTAAATTATTTTTTGGTTAGTGTCGGATTAGTAAATTTAAAAAAAAAAACCCTTGAAATCACTTTTTAAAAAATTGAAAATTTCTTTAATGTTGTTACTGAATTTTAAGAGAAAATTTACACTGGGAAAAAAATATTCCTTTTCCCGGTGTTAATTCCTTTAAAATTTTACTTAAAAACTAAAAATTTTGTTTGAAAAATTAAAAAATTCCAATTTGATATGAAAAATTTGTTGAATTAAAACTTAAAAACTAAAATCACTGTAAACTTTTTATCTGTAACTAAAATTAAAATATGACACAATTTTGAAAATATTGATAAAAATTTTCCTCTAACAAAAAAAAATCAATTGAAATCAAGTTTGAAAAATTTTTGGTATATTATGGTAATTTCAAACATCAAATAATGAAAAATGTCAATTACGTAGATTTCCTGACTATTTTTTGTCTGTTTATGAGTACACATTGAGTTACATTAACTGGATGATGAGAAAATTTTCTTTTCATTATTAAAAAACGTTCACTACAATCATTTATCGTATCAGCTAAGTGTTTATCATGAATAATAATTTTTCTTGCTTAGTATTTTTAGTTTTCATCTCTCTTTAATGAGTGTAATAATATTTTTAGTAAATGTGTAAATGCCATTAATATTTTAATTATAAAATCCTTCATTTTTTACTGACTGACTATTTTTTGACTTTGCTGAACTTTCCTTTTTTGATTAAATGTCATTTTTGAGTTAATAATTTTTTAATTTTTGCTTTTATTTTCTGATAAAGTTTATCTAAATAGAATTTTAAATGTTTTGACTTGTGTATGATTTCTTTTAATAAAATGTAAGGGAAATTAAAATTATTTTAAGAAAACTTGTAACCAAAAATTCATTCATTACATTTTTTACATGTCACAGAAAGTAAAAAGAAAGTTGTGACGCATTTTTAGTTAATCAAGTAAATTTTAATAACTATGTGATGTTTTAATTAAGAAAATAAATTCGAAAATCTTAGCCAAAATAAAGAAAATATTTAGATATGTGACATAAAAAGTTTTAAAAATAAATTTACTTCATCACTATCAGCGATTGAGACAAAATTTCTTAAAATTTAAAAGTTTATAAAAAAAATTCTTAGAAATTCTTAAAATAAAAAATATTTGATCACAAAATTAGTAAATTTTAATAAATTGGAAAATTTTTTTATAAATTGGAAAAATTTCAGAAATATTAAGAAGGCCAGCAACTTATAAAATTTTGTTTTGAAAGTTTCTCAGAAATTATGTAGCTAATAAAAATTTTCATTTGGAAGCTTCATAAAAAATGATAAAAATTTGTCTTTTAGCGGAAGACGGAACGAAAAAAAATTATAAATTCATACACAAGTGCACAATTACAAATATTTTTTTCCCTATAATTAATTTCAATATTTTCCTTTCTTAACTTATCTCGTTCATGCTAGTCTTTTTAATTCATTTCAAGTTCCTACTTTCTAAATATTTCTTTTTCTTTTCATCATTCCTATATATGGCAATATTTTATAATCTTAACTAAATTTTTAAATGCATTCAAATTAAAACCTTAAACTCTTAGCATAAAGAAGCTTTTTTTTGGTTGATAAATCATAGACATTAAATTTAAAAGTTGCAAATTAAAAAGTAACAAAATCCAAAAAATAAATAAATTTTATAAAATTCTTAATTCCTAGCAGATTCCTTTCAATTTTTTTTCTTCATTCATTTTGCATTTTGACTTAAAAGCTAAAAAAGTTTCTTTTACGTTCATTAAACATCAAATGATGGGAAGTTTTGTTCAAACCTTTTTTTTTGATCTTTTAATTATGTGCCGGAGTGAGATTTTTGTAAAAATCATTTTCAATATCAATTTTGTGCTTTCAAAATATTTAAATTTCTTTTATATAGTTTGGAGTTATTTATGAGTATGAAAAGCAACATCAAAAAATTTTTATTGTAGTATAAAAAGCTAAATTAACATTCAAATAAGCAATTTCTACCAACAAATATGGTCTTGTTAGTTAACTAAGCTTAAATCATCTTTTTAAAAATTTAAATTTATGTTTTTATGACTATGAAGCATTTATTAGTTATGTTTTAGCAATTAGTAAGTTTATTTTTAGTTACCATGATGATTATTTTATTATTTAGATGATTTGAAAAGAATTTTGAAAGTTTTAAAAACTTTGCATGTTGAGTGATTTTTGCTTTTAAAAAAGTTTTGAATATTTCAAAAAAAATTATATGAAACAAAATACAGAGAGAAATACTTTATCGTTGGCATAAATTTGGATTTAATAAAGTAACTTTATACCAGAAAAATTTAACAATAGTTCAAAAAGTTTTATGAGGCACAAAAAGCTTGTATAAAAATGATTTCTGAGTGTCGCTTTTTACGCCTTATAAAAATACTTTATGAAAGCATACTTTATTTGAAACTAAAATTTTGTGTAAGAAACATTAGAAAAAAATAAATTTGATTTTTGATGAAGTTTGCAACTCTTGAAATAACTTTAAAATTATTTTTGATATTATTGATACTTTCCATAGAAATTTTTGTTTTTAAAAATAGAAACTCTTTGGAAAAATGAAACATAAATCGTGTAATTAAATTCCAATGTTTTTCACTCAACATGCATTGATTTTAAATTAAAATATAAAGTAATAATTTAAAACCAATATTTCGATAAATTTTCCATAAAATCAATTAGTTTAAATGTGAATTGAATAAAAAAGTTGATAAGATAATAATATAGTGAGTAGCACAAAAAGATTTTTCATTTTTCAGTTCTCATTTCTGTCGCTTTCACTCCGTCATCATCTGCATATATTTAAACATCTATAATGAGGCCTAAATGCCTACAAAAAATGATTCTTTTCCATCATTAGTTAATCGTCTTTAGTCTTACATTATAAATATTTCATTATGAATTTTTTAGCTGAAATATGTGAAATTTTCAATGAATTTTACACTCAAATATCAGTTATTATATAGTTTATAAAAAAGCTGAAGAGAGGAAAACGTTTTGGAATACATAATTTTATAAATTACTTGGATAAAGATTCATTTTGGCAATTATTCATTGTCTTCTCACATGATTTTGTGAAGTTTACAAATTGCATTGCCAGAGAATCTGTGGCTCAGTGCCAGGTGGTGGCGGTGGTTGATTAGGATTTTGTTGTTGTTGTTGCTGCTGTGCTAGTTGAGGTGGTGGTGGCATCTTCTGATTTGGTCCTGGTGAAACAGGAACTGACTTTGTTTCTATTTAAATAAAAAAATTTTTAATCAGAATTATTAATTTTCTAGCTCGTAACCAGTAACCAAAATCTGTTGTAACCCAAAGCTACTCAAAAAGTAGCTATTAAAATTGTCAAAATCTACTACAGCCAAATGGTTATTGCAGCCACTGGCTACTTTTTAAAATGTTGCTTTTGACTAAAGCATCCATTTAGCTACAGTAGCCAAAAGCTACTTGTAACAAAAATCTACTTTTTTGGCTACTGACAACTTTCATTTTCATACAAAAAGTGTTAAAAATTTCTTACCACCATAATTTCCACGTGGACCATTATCACGATCACATTCAGCCTCAGAAATTTCATTACTCTCTTTGGAATCATTGAATGATGAGTTGCTTGTCTCATGATTATTTCTTGGTGGTGGTCTACGTGTGGAAAAAAGTTTTTTAAATAATTTTTTGTAAATTGTTAACAAAATGATTCTTAAACTCATTAGAATAAAATAAATAAATAATATAATTAACTTTTGTTCTTTTCTATTAAATATTTACAACAATCTTAGTTATGAATGAAAACTTTTATGTTTTTGAACAAAAGCCTACTAGACTATTGAAGTCAAAAAATTTCTACAACATTTAAATTTCCATTTAGCTTCAATAGTTGAGTTCAAAAAATTATTTTTACTCCTTAGATTTTTCTCTTTCTTTAGAATTTGAATAAAGCAGAAATTATTAAGAAAAAAAATTGGTGAAAGTACTCGTGCTGCAGACGGTGTACTTTAGCGCATTTTTGGCGCCCAGATCAGTATTTGCTACAACTTACAGTTAGCTGATTCGTTTTTCGAAACAGAAGCTTTGCCTTAAATACAGTTGTTAAAGCAAAGTTGAATTGCAAAACTTCATGTTTAGTTGTCAGCATTTTAAATTGAATACAACAACCAGAATTTCTGTGATTGTATCAAGCTAAAACAAGTTTTCAGAAGCTGTAACTCTAATGGTTTAACCGTATTTAAGTTTATAAGAAAATATTTATCGTAATCATCTTTCTGCTTATTTACTTTAAAATATGAAAATTCAATGTATTAATCTCATATTATTCAAGTTTCACAATGATTTGAATTGATTTAGATTTCCAA
>JACWBX010001140.1:0-19673 GCA_014622435.1 Polypedilum pembai
ATACTGTACTAAACACTTTTCATAGTTCGCACATGGTGTTTATTGCTTGTGCGAACTTTTAAAAGTGTTTTTTAAGTATTTTATACTATAATAAACTCAATAAATATTTATGCTATCGTAACCTTCGCGTCAAGACCTTTCCAACGATATGCTATACTCTTATATTATGAAAAGGTCGATTTTTAACATACCATAGTGCCTGCAGTCCATGGGCTTCATGCACCTCACTTGCACCAATCTTCACCAAAAATTGATACAGTCTTGATTTTGGGTCGCTGATTACGAACCTGCAAAAATTTTGACAAAAAAATTTAACCTACGGTCTGTAGCTTGTTCATATACATTTACTCTACCGCAGTTTTTGACCTATTACTCGGACTAGGAATGTCCGATCTTCATGCGAATGATCTTGTTCGACGTGGAATTAAAAAGGAGTCATTCTAATACTAGATGTTTACATGTTTTTATGCGTAGTTTTAGAGAGAAACGCGAAAAACTGAATTTTTCAAAAAACAAAAGTAATACTTTGGTTGCAAAGCACCGTTTCTTTTTCATTACTGATTTTTTACGCGTGAAATTGTCAGCAAAACTTAGCAACAGATTCTTACAAAATTAATAATTGCAAAATGATTAATTAGAGGATTTTAATGAGTTTCAGTATAGTTTCCATATCTTTATAAAACTCTCGTGAACCCAATGAGGAGAAATAAAATTCAAAACTTTGCATTGAACATTAAAATAAAATTTTAATTGCAACTTTTAAAGATCATTAAGTTGTCTTATTTGTAGTAGAGAAAAACATTTCATATATTTAAAAATGAAATGTCTTATGTTTGTAGCAAAACTATTATATTTGATGTTAGATATTTGACTGACATACACACACATTATAATCCATTATAATTATTAGTCAATGATATATTCGGTCATTCACAAAATATCACGATAATACTATTTTCATGTGTGTCTCGTATAAATGCGATGTGTACGAGAGAATCAAGCAAGAAGAATAGATTGATTGAAGAAAGATGAAATGAAGGTTTTGTTTTCTTTCTTTAAGTAGATATATGTTCTAATAGGTATTTTACATTCACTCCTTGCGGCATCAAATCTATTATAACTGAACGAATTGTTGTTAATAGAAATGCGTGGGTAATTTTTATTCATCATGAGGTTCGTGTGACTCTCTCGAAAGCCACAAAAACTGCCGAAAGAAAGAGAGAGAGAGAATGAAAGAAGCCTTAAAAAATTTTCCCATTGGCGTTTTCTTTGCCGTGTTCGTTTAAGTTTATGAATGTACAGTTCAGCATCGAAAATACCTTTGATAAAACAGCAGTTTAAATAACAAAGAATATGGTATTAAAATAAATAAAATCGCATTCACACGTTGACCTTCTGTCTTCAAGAATAACTCTTTTTCCCGAAAATGTTTGCAACACTGCGAATTAACCTACTGTTGGCTTAAATTAGGCAAAAAAAGAGATACACAGATTTGTATTATATATAAATTTATTTATATTTTAAAAACATGTTTCAGTTTCTCTTTTCTTTCTTTTTATATGTGTATTTATGTATACAATATCGTCGTCGACGTCGTCTCTCCTTGACTAAATACATCAGCTTGCGTTTATTTCTTAGAATTGCAAAAAATGTTCACGGTCTCTGTGCTGCATACAGATACAGAAACTCTACATAATATCAAAATGAAATGAAAACCAGAAATATCAAAAAAAAAATAATTCAACACGCGAATATCCTAATGATAATTCTCAAAAACATTATGATCATTTTCAGTGATGGTGAAGAAAATAAAAGTAACACATGAGTGAGGAGGAGAAAAAAAAATTCGAATACTGGCTTAAACATATAATAATAATAATCCCAAAAGCAATAGCTTATATCGTGAATTAATTTAATGAGATCTGTCTTTCGGTTCTCTTTTTGTTCTCTTGAGCAGTCACTTTTTGCATGATATCACTTCAAAAATGATAGCTCTTTGTTTCAACTTTTAATACTATAATTATTGTTTATTTTTATATTCGTTCGCTCTCCTCATTGATTCATTATTTGTGTAACAATGATGTTTTTATAAGTTTTTAGATTTCTTATAAAGAAATAAAATGACAAACTTTTACAAAATTTCATAAGTTATATCAAAATGTAAACAAATTATTTTTGAAATTTTTTTATTAGAATTTAATTTTATCATGTGCAGTGTAAGTATTAAATTAAATATCACATAAACGTTAGTTCCTCATAGTTCAAAACATTATTGATACATCACTGACTAAATAATCATCGAAAAACTTATTTACAGTTCTATAAATGCACTTCTCTTCCTTCTAGACGTCTAGCATCTCATCATCACAACTTTACTAAACGAGCACCAAGTAATCAACAAAACTCGAACAAAAAAATGATTAATTATTTTACAAAATGTTTAAACAAAAACATTAAATGGAACATGCTTAAAATGTGGTAATTATTCATTGATACATTTGTCTGTATTTGAAGCTAAAATGACTACTAATTTGCAAATAATTCGAAACTAATGGCTAATGCTCTACCTCATTAGCGTATGATAGTATTCACATTTATGTGTCATAAAAGATATAAATTTGCTTTATAATCGAAAATTGTCAACAAGACTTAATCTGATTGATTCATTTTTGAAAGATTTATAAAGAAATTTATTAACTCGATTGACTTGTTTTTTAGCAAAATTAATTCACTGCTCTACTAAGAAATTTAAGTCATTATGAGTCATTTCTTTTTCTGTTTTGACTGTGATTCAATGGTACGCTTCGCTGTTCTTTTGAGGCTAATTATAAGAAAATTACTTCTTTCTTTATTTTACTTTATTAGCATTTCAAGTCACAGCCAGACAGTGTGAACATCGTGACAACCAGATTTCACACAGCATTCATTGAATTTTTCCATGTCACTCGATGGAATTGCGCTTTTTATTGCCGTTACACATTACACGCGATGTTAACACCGCGAAATGATTTTTTATTATTTTCATTCCTGGAGGATGACGTTGAGGAGACGGTGTAAGGTAAAAGTGAGCAAACACAAAAAGACGCAAAGAAGGAAATCGTAAAAAAGCGGTGAAATAATAAAATACACACTCGGGAATTTTTCAATGTGTAAAGCAATTCGCTCTCTCTCTTTCCCCGTTTTTCTTTTTCAACTGTATTATTTTGTTTTCTGTGACTGGGGGAATATTGTTTAAGCGGCGACCTGTTGCTATTTCTTGTGTGTATATGTTTCTAATAGCGTTATAAAGAAGTCTCATTCTTATATTCATATATACGAAGACATGATTATTATTACGATTATTATGGAAATTTTAAATGCATATTAAAGTGTTATTGTGTGCTCACTTATTTTTGCAGTTTGTAAGGCGTGATACTCTTGTAATGATAATTCAATCACTTATTGTTAAGAAATTTTAATAATTGATATTTTACTAAATAATTTTATTCTTGGATAGCACTGTAGCTTTCTCAAAATAAAAAAAAGTATTCTTTTGCTTACTCATACAAAAAAATAATTCGAAAGTCAAACAAGTCCTAAATAAACTGAAAATATTATTTTTTGCAAAGAAAACATAGAGAATGAACAGATATGAGTTCTGTGTATGCTCAAAAAGTTTTAGATAAATTTATAAAACTTTCAATTTTTTAGTTTTTACACGTACGAACGCACTAAAAGAAAGAATTGTAGTTCGTGCAGAAGAGACGATAATCAATCTCCAACATCACTCATGGAATAACAATAAAACATCCCCATTAAGTGTAAAAATCCTTCTTCTTTCCTCAAAACTCATCTCATAAGAAATTTTCACGATTGTGTGTGCGTGTATATGTTCATAAATGAATAGATAATGTAAACATGATTCGAGATATGACAACAAAAGCAATATAATAAAACAAGATAGTTCTCATTTCTGCACTCTGCTCAGCATCTCATGTATGTCATATACACGCACACACAAAACAATTTCTATTCATTAAGGAATCTCTTCGTCGTTGTTGTCTTCTGTTCATATTATTGTCATCATTGTCGTAATATATAAACACATGCAGTGTAATGAGAGAACATCTTCAGATTTTTATTTTCACCATGTAGTGAGGAAAAAAAAACTAGCAAATGATTCAAGGTTGTCAGTCTTTTGATATTCATAGACATTAAAGTGTCTTGTGACAATGGAAATCGCTGCCTTATGTATATGCCATCAACATTTCTCTTCCTTCCTCTTACTACTTTTTTATTATATTCGCTCATTGGCATTCTCATTGTTTAGTGAAAACGTCTTACTTACTTTTTGCTGCATCATGCTCTCGACAACGACGTGCTATCACAACTGATGCTTATATATGTGAATCAAATCGAAGAAAATTTCTCAAAATTAAAGCAAACACTTCTCTTTAAAGATAAACGACAAAGTAGTAAAGGACACAATGAATCTCAGTTTAAAGCATAAAAAAATTCTCCTATTTTTGTAAGACAATTAAGGAAAGAGAATGAAGAAAGAAAGAAAAAAATTACAGCAAGTAGTAGAAAGATAAAGAGAAGTAAAATATAACGAAGAACATTTTTAAAAGCGAAGCAGCAACAACAGATAAAAAACGTCTAATAATTCTTTATTTCACAACATCCTTAATGTATTTTTTCTACTTTTACGCTACGTTCTCTCACATACTTTTTTTTCTTCTCCTCTTGCCGAGTGTTGAGGCCGTTATGATTGTGTACGAATGTAATAATGTAGGGCAAATAGTTTCTCGTCTAGCTTCGCAATGTACTCCAATCCAAAACGTAACGATGATGATGATGATGATGATACTGCTATTGCTTCATGAATTTGCTTCTTTTTTTTGCCGCTGTACATACATCCATGCATGGCAGAGAAAGAGAGGAAAAAAAGCAAAGACAAGAAGGAACAGAGAGGGAATGTAGCATGAAGGAATTCGATGAAGTCCCTAATGCGAAAAGCAAACATAAAATTTATGTATACTGGCTTCTGACGTGGACCAACTACTTAAACTTCTACTCTCTATCTCATTCTTTCTTGTACATGTACTTATTAAGGGAAAGAAGGAAATCTTCTTAAAGAGATATCAGGGTAGTGTTGATGGTTAATTAATTGCAGGGATTTTAAGTAGATTACTCACACTCGCTATTATAGTTGGCAGTGAATGTTTAAAGTCTCGCTCTTCCTATATATATATAGGTCAGTGCTTGCTTATCTCTTCCAAAAGATATAAATATGGACTTAAATTTTCTATCATGAATGAAGACTATTGCTACTACTACTTAAAGACTCGAATATATATATACATAAGACTAAACCATGAAACTTAATGAACTAAAAACACTTGATTTTGCTGCTTGTTTTATCTGCTTACAGTAGATAGTTCATTCATTTCAACGATATCTTTTTTATCATGGAAATAAGTGAGTATAAGATATTTCTCATTGTTGTATGCTTTCTCTCATCATGATGGATAAATATTAAAGGTTCAGAAAAAAAACGAGCGAGAGGGAGTAAATGAGATGATATTAGCTGGAAAGATTGAGTTCATGTTTCGTAATGTCCATAAATACAGCTGTTTTATATCGATTTTTCTAGTGGCGAGGAATTGAAATTTCTCAAGTTTCTCTCGCACACTCGCCTTTTCATTAGGGAATTATTTATTCTTACAAAAAAAGAAACTAGAGAGGTCTTTATGTTCATAACGGTTCTTTTATCTGTTTACTTTATAAAGTTAAGTGAATTTTTTGTCCTAAATATTCAATTCAGTCTAGTTTCATATTAGATGCATACACAAAGTGGTGGTTAGTTGAGTAAGCATGAGAGAAAAGTTTAAGACATGACCAGCCTAATAAACAAACTACTTTTATTCCACATAAGTGAGTGTTTTCTCTACCTCCTCAGAATGTTAAGTAATAATACCTAATATAATGAATGCTTGTGAAGTGAAAGAAAAATCATTATTGCCCTTGAAGCACTTCTTCAATTTCCTTCCGTCTTTAAGATGAGAACAATAGAAACCGCATCTCACGGTTTTGGTTCAAAAAAAAAGAAGCATAAAATTTATGATTTCATAGGAAATAGATGCAAATATTGCTCACTTTTATTCTTGTTTCAATATAAATTTAACAAATGTAGGACAACAAGGGTGGAAACAGAAAAAGTAAAACGCTACACGTTATTATAATGATAAATTTCTTTATTTTTTTTGCAGCCTCTGTTTGTGCTTGTAAGCAAGAGGAAAAGTTTTCTGTGTATAAAATATATATATTTATAAATTAATGTTTTTTATGGGTAATTAAAGATCCACGCGATGTCGGAATCTGCCCTCTACCACCGACATGGACAGATAGACACAAGAGAAGAAGTGAATAAAGCCGCAGCAATAAAGCGCACCGTAGCGATGAAGAAAGCAATTAACAAGAATTTATTACTTTAAAAATACATTCTGAGCACACCTAAATGGTGAAAACTCTCTCCTATGACTATGTTTGCATAGAACTAAGGTAGCTCCCTCTCTTTCAGCTACATTCCATTAAGTTTACCAATTATTTTTCCGTATGACATGCACAAAAACACTTGATATAACTCGACAACGTGAAAACGATGAAAACTTTTTTGCACCCTCAACGTTGTTTTTGAAAATTGCCTTTTATTTACTCTAAAATAGAAAATAATGAAAACAGAGAGTTTGTGTCATACTAGTTGACTCAATTTTTCTACTCCAGTTAGCACAATTTGTGCTCATTTCAACATAGT
Source organism: Polypedilum pembai (assembly GCA_014622435.1). Classification (NCBI taxonomy): domain Eukaryota; kingdom Metazoa; phylum Arthropoda; class Insecta; order Diptera; family Chironomidae; genus Polypedilum; species Polypedilum pembai. The sequence goes on from JACWBX010001140.1 coordinate 6,797, forward strand.
AAAAATCTGTTGCGCTCTTCTCACGAAACAAAGCAAAGCCGAAAAATCACTGATTTAGGAGGAAACATATTGCAAATATATTTGTGTATGCTCTGCCAATCAGGCATCGCTATTTCACACAAAAATCAGATAACAAATGGAATCTCTTTTCATAAAAAAAAATCTATTGAAATCTGATTATTTATTTTTTTGCTCTATTTTGCTGCTTCACATTCTCCCATTGTCTCCGCTTCATTCAATACAGAGTTGAAATTCGGGGTGAATTTTAAATTGAGAATGAAAAAGTTGAATGAAATTGTTCGATGGACTAACAGCAACAAGAAGAAGACGAACAAGTAAAGAAGTGAAAATAAAAAAATCACATTAGAAAGTTTATAGAAAGCGAGAGAAGAAGAAAATTTTCTTCAAGCGAAATAAATGATTCAACAAACAATATAATAAAAAAATCCTTTTGCCAAACTTTACTTTTTCTCTCTTACGAATCACACACAATTTTTTTTTCATGCGTTCCCACACTTCTCGAAGCACAATACAAACGAACGAAACGCAAAAGAATGAAGAGAGAAAATCTGTAAAAAAATAACACAAGAAAAAAGAACTCAAATATAAAATTGTCTAGAATTTTTTTTTATATTTTTCAAGTTATTTTTGTGTATGAAATGAAAAGAAAGGAAGGAGAGAGAGAAGAAAAAGTGTGTGTGATTTATTAGAAATTTGAAATATGTTTTCGATTCACATGATGCTGCTGCTGTTATTTTGCAATCTCTCAAAAGATTTCTTTTTTATTTATCTTTTTTAGTTCTCTCTTTCCATCTTTGCAAAATAATAAAATGTGCGTGTCACTTTATTAATTTTCAATGCATAGGTATATAAGGTAAGAGGAAAAAAAAGGTTTTTATAGTTTTACTTGAGAATAGTTCACCTGAACAGATTTTGCTTTTTATTTTAATTTTACACATCAAATGCATTTTACTGATGCTGCTGCAAGCAGTTTGACTCATATCTTTTTACAGTGAATTGCACATGACGCACATGAAAAGGAATGTCATTTGGTTCAAAATATCCGGCTCTCTGAAACATATATGCATTTAACATTTTATTCATGCTTCAAGAATGAGACATATGCTGAGTTTATGCTTAATATACGTGTGAAACATTCTCAGGTGTGTTCTACATTTTTTTTGCCAAACATACAGTTGAATCATCAATGCCAATGACTGCAAGCAGTATGAAATATTTCTCAGGATATACGTAGCAGCAAGGAAATGCATAATGATGTGAGTGTATACTTTAATTCGATGGAAAAAATGCTGCCTCATCAGAGTTAATCACTAAACGGTTTTTTCCTTCATCTTCTTCAATTCTTTCTCTCTTTCTTTCTTACTTAATAGTCTTTGGAGCTCGCTAATAGTAGCACGTTTTGATTCATCTTCTCTCTCTGTTTCTCTACTTTGAAAATGCGTAAACATTCCTCTCTCTGTCTATATATAATGTATGTACAGGAGTCCTGTGAACCGCATGAAAGGGCTGCGATGAGAGAGAAAGAATGAAATAAATAAAAATAAAAGAAGTAATGTTAAGAGATGAAAAAGGCCAGGTGGTAGTCGAATGCGATTATTATTGCTTATAAGCATAACATCATCATCTTCCATGTATCTATTCTCTTGCTCCGTTGTTTCTTCTCCTTTCTCTGCATTCATCCGTTCTCACCTTAACAGCATAAAGGGTTCTTCACTCAAACTCCATACTTCCTATATACTTATTTAAATCGTAGACTTATGTAGATGTTATGCCTCATCAAAATTTATTTTTGCTCTTAAGAAGCATGTGTATTAAAGATAAGAAGGGATCTTTCATTCTTGCATGCAATTTTCCTGATGAGTTTTGATTTCTTCTTTTAAACAAATAAAATTTAATGTTATCGAATGATTTTGATTTGTGTCTTTAATCCTCTTTTTTTTCTTCTTTTCTGCATTTGATCTAATGACTGATTATTGAAATTTATCAAATTTATTTTATTGTCAATATTTTCTTCTTCTCTAATATCGTTTTAGTCATAGGTATTAAATAATATATCATTTCATGTATTCATTACATGTTGCATTATCATCTTGAGAAATTTATCAATTTTTTGCTTCATTTTAAACAACTGCATATAATTCAGAATTTCACGTTGCAGAAGATGCATACATGAAGATAGAGGCAGGAAATATCGTAAATCATTTTGTGCTTTTTAACCCCTTTACTTTTTATTTTGATATTATGCATCATTGTTGTCGTATAGCTTCTTAGACACAATGCCTTCTATCCTCCCTTTCTTATACGTATGAGACACAAATTTATCTAATTAGTGATGCTAGAGAGTGAATATTTTTAGATTTATATTGCTATTATGCACAATAATTGTCTCGATTTTCATCTTATATCACTATGATGTATAAGATATTGTTTATGTTATAAATAAGGCAAAAAAATATTCAAATTAGAAAAGAACTTTTTTCTTTGGTTTATTATGAAAAATGCTAATGACCCATGCTATTAACTCTTTTTGTTTTAAAAACAAAAAACAACTCTTATTCTTAGCATCCCGCAGTGATAGAGTAATAAAGAATTGATTGAGTAGCAGTAAAAGACACATAAACCTACATATGATGAAATTTGCTCCATATACACGTATTCATATGCATTTATTTCCATTACTTCATCTTATTTAGATTTTTTTAAAAAAGAAGAAATTCTCAAATTGATTCTATTGCAATTATTGCTAAGCTTCAAATAATAGCAGAGAGCGTTTGTGTATGGTAAATATGAATATCAGATTAACGGATTCTTTAATTCACTTGCGATTCAGTTGATTGATTTTATATAGTTCACCTGATTAGTGGAAGACGATTCAATTCATCAATTGTATCTATACTGAGATATGTTAGAACGAGGAAAGAATGAGCACTGCGAAGTAATCTGCAACGCATGAATGAAAAATACTTTCTTTCTCAATAGATATTTTTAAGCTATGAATATTTATCCGGTGAGTGAAGTAGATAGAGAAAATTATTTGATTCTTTGTATAAATAGAGATTTGTTCTGTTGTGTTCTTATGAAAAGTGTAAATAATAGGGCATGTCTATTACAGTTCAATTTAATGGTGAACTATGAGCTAGTCGAAATGAAGGGAACTATATGTCAATCATGTAACAATTTCCTATTCATCCGTCAAAGAACCGCTAGTTAGAATTTGCAAACAAAAGTTTCATCGTAAACATCGTTAACAATCAAAAATAATTGCTATCAAATTGATTTGTATTCTTTTCTACTATTTCTCTTTCGTGTGAATTTTTACTATGAACATTACAGAAACGATTGATGAGTTCTATATTTTTCGGGTTGAAAAACTATAAATACGAAATGACCGTGGCAGTGAGTTTTTCAGTTCTAATTCACACTCCAATCAACAATGAACGCACTGTGGCAAGTTTTCAATTTTGTTGTGATTTACAATTTTATCAAACTATTTGTGTTATGTGATTTTGTGACACATGAGAATGATTTCAATTTGTACGACGATGTCAGTGGTGAACAGCAAATTAGATACACACAAGATGTTGATGATTCGCGAAATTCAGTGCTTGATTCGGTCTATGACACAATGAAACACAATTATGAAGTAAAATTACAACAAGATCTTCATAAGCTCAACATAATCAGTGATTTGAGAAGTAAAAGAAACACAAATGAACCAATGAATGTGAATTCTGTAAGCTATCAAGATTACTACAAGAACCATCAACCTGATATGAATCGAAAGAATCCCAATACATATCCGCTTAGATTTAAGACCTCAGCTAAACTCATTCCAATGACAGAACCAATACCACCATTACGTCGATCAGAATATTACGATGAAGAAGTTGTTGGGTAGGTTAGCAAAGATTAAAAAAATTTTAAAATAAATTAAAAATCTTTACTTCACAGACACTACACAAAATGTCAAGAAAAGCCATCAGTTCAGACTTTTCATATAACAGATGAACATGACCATAGCAAGCATCATCCTTCAATTACTATGGTTTTACTCACAGGACTCAAATATCTTTTTGGTGGATTTGCGATTCTCGCTCTACCATTTATTGTTCTCAAAGCTATTTTTCTGCCCATTAAATTTATCTTCTTCTTCAAAGCATTGGCATTGCTTAAAACATTTTTAATGTTTTCGATATTTTTACGTTTTTTGAGAATTAATCGACGATATAATAATAATAATAATATTAATCGTCCATTTAACAACTTTCCATTATTACCAGGAAGATACAAGAACAAATTACAGACAATAAAAGATATTTTGGATAGTGACCAGATTAATAATGACACAACTGAAGAAGACTATAGAGGTGAAGATGATGTTTTGAGTAAAGAGAATGATGTGCCAGGAATGTTTTTGAATAATCCATTTAACACTACAGATATTCCGGAAGATTTTGTTGAAAATTTAGCAAAATTGATAAGATTAAAAAACAAAAAATGGTAAAAATTAGATTTAAATTTTTCTATTTTGTACAATAATTTTTAAGTGATAAAAATTACGCGTAAGTCTGAAATATTTTTAAAATAAGAAATATGAAATAAATTTATTTTTAAATGATTTTTATTTCACTTTTTTCATAATAAATTTTTTCATTTGTTCAATATGTATTTTCATCCATACAATTTTTTCATTGAAGAATATTTGTCCATCTTAAAACTAACAAAACAGATAATGACATATTAAAGTAGAATTTCTTTTTATATCAATTTCCTTCTTCACCATTCACAACATATTTGTGAATGAGAAATAGATACATCAACTTTTTTTTTATTATTTATTATTATTATGAGATTATGTACAATAAAAAATGAACTAATTCAATAATATGTACTTATGATGTGTCTATATGTGTGTCTGTATGAACGAGTTTGTTGAACAAGCAAATTCTTTAATTATCATCATTTTCCATTTTACTACATTTCATCTTTAAATCTAACTACTTAATTATCTAGTAATTGGAGATTGTATTGAAATGTTCACTTTTTTCCAATTAAGATATTTTTTTTTTAATCGTCATGGTGGGGATTTGGGATTTTTTTTAATAAGAAAGGATCAAATGAGGTTTTGTTAGTGGATTTCTTAAAGATTGCTGCGTATACACGTTCCGAAAAATGAATGGAAAAACGAATTGCTTATGTGATACTTAATCGTTTAATTGCAATTTTTCTTTTTTTTAAATTACACGAAAAATCCTAAACTTTTTCTTCACTGAGCAAATTTATTAAATTTCATGATAGTTTTTCTTCTTTATTATACTTTAATCCAATTTTTTACGTTTGAAACTCTTTTTTTCTTGTACACACTCAAAATACAATTATACAATTACTTTTTTATTAGCTTTGCTTCTGATATAATTCTTTAATATATTTATATGGCCAATTTTCTAGTTTTCATTTCACTCCATCGATAAACTTACGTCATTTTCTTTTTGTCATTTGTCAAAAACAAATAAAAATTATAAACTTTATATATAAATTCATCATTTTGATGATATGTAAAAATTAACATTTCTCTGCTCCATCATCTTTTTCATTCATCATCGTTTTATATACTTTTTCTGATATGGTAACGTACTGCGATGTGATATTACAATTCTCTTTGGATATTCATTCTCTGATTATGGAGAGGTTTCTTTTTTTATTTTTATTTATTTCGTATCAAAAAATGATAAGTAAGTTATTGCATTGTCTATCACAATCAATACATGATATTTCATATTTCTCGAGGTAGTTCTGTGTCTTTATCAATGATTTTGGTAACATTTTTGGAAAATTTTTATTTCTTTTTCTCTTATTTTGTGCAATTGAACTATTCATCAGTTGATAAATTTCTTTTTCTCTTGCTATGAAATAATCTCATAACAAAAATTTTCTTTTTACAATTAAAAATTACATAATAATTTCATTTTATTTATTCATTTATATCAAAATTATAAAATTTGGTAACTAAATTTTACGCAAGAAAAATATTCAATTAATTATTCCTTTTGCTTTTTTCTCATTTTTATATCGATTAACAAATAAAATCTTATTATTGAATGGAAGCATTCACATAAATGGCAACAAAAAAGTTGAATAAGGAAAAGCAGAGTTTGAAATCGTTTTGCGATTAACTAAAATGACAACTAAATTTAGTCAATTATATTTAAATAATCTTAAATAAGTTGATTTTTCAAATAAACATCAACTAAAATGTTCTTTTTTAATTAACTAATTTTAGTTGAACAAAACAATTTCAGACGCTGGGAAAAAAAGTATAAAATTTTAAAGATACAAAAATAATATTTATAATAAAAAGTAAAAACTGAAAACAATTACAATTTCATTAATTAAAAATATAACTAATTCCTATTATTTATTAATGTTAACGCAAAAAAGTATTCTATGGATCAATAACAATCTTGGGAAAAATCACGTTTCATTTCTTCTCTATACATTTATTTCTATCATTTTCTTCATTCCTTCACGAGGTAGCGACACGAGAAAATGAAAAAGAAAAAAATTCAATTCTCAATGTTTAGTAACATAGTTTACTGATGCCCTTTTTCAACGTCAAATATTTTTATAAAAGAGATGTGACAAGAGCGAGTGAGAAAACTGAAGAGGACTCTTTTTTAGTATTTTAGTATTTCTTTTTTTTTTTCATTGATTAAACAACAAGGTAAAATAAAGTAAAGTAAGAAAGGGAGACTCTCTTGAAAGGCGCAGAGGCAGCAGGCAGAGGAAAGAAAAGAAAGAAGGGAAATTAATTATGAATCTAAACACAACCGTTACTTTAATACATATTGTTTCATATCTTTCGTCATTTTTTTCTGTTGGCTTTGCACTCTCTCTCTCTCTCCTTTTCAATCAAAAAGGTATTCAACACATCTTTCTTTTTAAATATTTCACTCTCTCTTTACTGATAGAAAATTAAATTTCTAGCCTTAAAAGAAAATTTTTCTACACTTTTTCTCTTCTTTCTTCAATATAGAGTGAAAAAGAAAACATTCCTTTGCTCACTCATTCAATTTTTTTTCTCTCATCTGGATTTGAAGTAACTTTTTTATTTATTTCATTTAGGTACACATTGTAAATATATAAAAAATCACTTTTTTTATTTTCATTCACTTCATCGTCCATTTGATGTATGTGTGTATTCTTTATTTTCTTTTTTTGTGTATCCTATGTATACATAGGTAGAAGAGAAAAAAAAAGTAAAAAGTTTGATGCAGAGGGAATTTTAGAGCAACAGCAATGTATGCTCTAATGAGAGGAAAATCGATCATTTTTTTCCTATTCACTGAATTTCTTTAAACCATCATCAACATTATCTTGGTTCTTATTAAGAAAGTGAGAGAGAGAGAGGAGTCCATTTTTTGAAATTTTTCTTTTTTGCTCTTCATCTTCTATTTATGGGGTAAAATGATTATGTATTTTTTACAAAAAATTTATTTCATTTATTTGTGTAAATATGTGATTTTTCTTTTGAGGTAGATTTAAATATTATTGACAATCAGTTACAGTCTCCCTTCAATGTGAATATTTTATAATTCTTTCTCATTGTAATTTAAGTAGATTATTCATTAATATCGTTTTTATTACAATAGTATTTGAGGTAGTAAACTTTTTTTTTATACTTTGGTAACTCTTGTGTATGCTTTCTGTATTTTTAATTTTATATTTGTGACAAAGAACAAAAAAAGTTAAAAATTTATAATCAAATGAAATATAAAATGAGAACTCAATCTGATGGTGTATCCGCATAATTCAATGAATCATTTGAATCTGGTGGAATATTTATCGATGAAAGTCGTTTCTTACCGTTTTTGGCCTTTTTGCTGCCATTGCCCTTCTTTTTCGAGTGCGTCTCTGTATGTTTCACCATGTGATCCTTACGAATGAATCCTTTGCCACATTGTAAACAAGTATAGGGCTTGGTGCCGCTGTGCAGGCACATATGACGTCTTAGATCGGTCTTGTGGTTGAAAGCTTTAGGGCATTGCTGGCACTTGAATGGCTTATTACCACCATGCTTCGCTACATGTTCTTCATGAGATGCATCGCAAGAGAAACGTTTGCCACAGCGATGGCACTTAAAGGGCTTATAGCCGCAATGGAATGTCTTGTTGTGCTGCGTAAGGTAGCACGACTTGTTGAACACTTTATCACAAATATCACAACGATATTCACTAGTTGATGAAGACGATGTCGCTGCTGCTGCTGTTGACGATCGCTTTTTTGGCTCAATCGGTACATTAGCAGTTGCAGACATGCTATTCATTTGAAGTTGACCACTTGACGAGATACTAGGTGAAGATGGTGCAAGAGCACTCTGTGATTGCATAATTTCATCTTCATATTCAGCCATCATGTGACTACTTGGTGATTCACTGGTGGTTGTTATCAAAGTCGTTCCGTCCATTGACTGATGATATTGATCAGGAATATCGGGTGAAAATGGTGGCATATCACCAGTATAAACTGCACCGCCAGTATATCGAGAGAGTAGTTGATCGTATGAGGTCATAAAATGACCGCCGCCTGGATGTGGATGAAGTGAAGGAAGCACAGTGAATTGCTCTTGATGCTCGTTGTTGTCAGCATGAAGCACATGATGAACGTCGTCAGATGTGGAAGTGCGCAAATTACCAATAGTATTGTGATAGCTCTGTTCCTCCGTGATGGTTATGGGGTAAAGAGAGTGGGTGTTGGTGCTGATAGCCAAAGGATATTGCTGATCCGTTAAATTGCTGATGCTGCTGGTGACTGGCGATTGCATGATGATGGACTGCGGTAGGGTGGAGTTGATGGTGGTGGAAATAAGCGGAGGCTGCTCCATGAGGTGGTGCTGCTGCTGCTGTTGCTGATGTTGTTGGTGTGCCTGCTGATGGTCCATGGATAAGTTGCTGTCGCTCAACAATTGCAGGCCCCTCAATTGGGAGGCAACTTGAACTTGAACTGAGGGACCTTTAGCGCGCGGAAAACGAGCGAGTTTCAAAGACATTCGAAAAAAACAAAATAATAGTGGCAAATTAATAAATGAAAATTGGAAACTCAAAAATTAAAAATCAACTCAAAAAAAAAAATAACTACTTTAACATTTTCCTTGCGTTAAATTTACTTCAGCAGACAAAAAATTAACGGAAAATTTAAATAAAAAAATTTCTCTCTCTTTTTTTCGCGAAACTTTACAAACCCTCAACCCGATATTTCCGCTAATTTTCCTTTTTTTTGTGCCTCCCAATTCACAGGGACTAACATTGTGTTTCTTTTTTTTATGTATGAAATTTTTATTATGTGATTATGAAGCATTCAAAAAATTCTCACTTTAAAAATTTTAAATATTCCAAATTGTAATCTTGAAATTTTTGAACACTTCTTGTCACTATGATTTGATTCTCACCTGCTTGCCCGTTTCCCGATGGATTGTGGAGATTTGATGAGCCATATTGCTGAAAGCCTTGTTGAAGAGCTGCTGGTGAGCCAAATGATGGTAGTGTAAATTGTGGCTGATAGTCAGGACTTCTTGTTGCATTTTCAGCTGCAATTGTTTGCTGTTGTAATGATGTTTGCTGATTTCCTGACGTTGTCACTTGATTGCTTGTTTGATTTTGCGACTGCTGTTGCGACTGTTGATTTGCTTGTTGCTGCTGATTAGCTTGATTTCTCTGATGATGAGATCGTCTCTTTCCAATATAATTTGGATCTCTTTGAGGATGATGATGAGCACTAATTGGCAAAGTCGCTGGATCTGGTTGTCCACTTGACTTCACTGCATTTTTATGCAAAGTGGTGTTATAATGACGCTTCAAATGCCCTGAACTCGTAAACCACTTGTTACATGCTGTACAATTATACGTTTTTGGTCTTCTCGCTTCATTCGACTTCCAACCAGAACTCTTTGGTCCCTGTGGATGTGTCGATGATGGTGGCTCAAAAGACCTTTGAAATTGTCCACTACCATTTTCTTGAGGTGTTGTTGTGCTTGGAAAATCTGAAGGTGAAGTCGTTAATTGACTTCCAGTATCAGAAAGATCTGAATTGAAGCTCTTTGATATTGTCGATGCAGAAGGTAATGAATTACTCTGATTGCTATATTCTGATTTAATATGATTATATTCCTGCTTCATTGATACCGGTGTTGGCGGTAATATTGGTGAATATTCATTAATTGGCGCTTTCATGTGACTAATAGGCGGTGTTGGCGGATATTCAGGTTTGATTGTTGCCTGATGATAATGAGCGCCAGGATGTGGTGGAATAAAATGCGCATCATGATGACTCCATATCATCGGATGACGTTGCATTGGTTGTAATGGATGAAGTGAATGCATTGGAGGCAAAGCACCACCATCAGGATGTGGTGGATAAACCATTTTTTGTGAATCAAGATCCAAAATATCTGACGATGGTTCATCTTTAACGCCAGCAAAATTATGATGAGTTGGAGGAAATGGCGGATAATTGTGCTGTTGTTCTTCACTTTTAATGTGTCCAAGCACACTACCATTTACATGATCAGAATGTGCAACCTGACTATGCTCAATAAGTTGGCCATCAGTTTCGCAAACGACGCCACATTTATCACATTGCTTTGGAGATGGTGATGGTGTAGGTTGGCCTGGTGGAATATGCATTATATGTGCATTGCTATTTTGTGATGGTGAAGCGCTTGTTTGTGCCGGTGAGGTAGATGAGACAACGCGTGGACTCAGGCCATTGCTATTATTGTTGATTTGTACTGAAGAATTTGTAGAACTGCTGCTTGAGGAATTTTGTGAGGTGCTATTGTGATTGTTGCTGTTATATGGCTGATAGCGTGATGAAGGCACTGTCTGTTTGTACTCTTGTTGTTGATGATGAGCCGGTTGTCCATATTCAAGATTATGATAATATAAACCCTCATATGAGGGATAACTTGATGAAGAATAAGCTGCTGCTGCTGCTACAGCATGATGTTGCAATTCATTTGCAGAAGTTGGCGCTGGCGGATATGGAGATCCTGAGCTCTGGAAGCTTTGTGGAGTGCCTGCGTCATGAGGAGGTTGTGGAGTTGGTGGATTATTGTCACCGCCACCACTCGAATCAGCCGCTGCAATAGTATTTTGATGTGGTGGCGAAGCCTTGATATGATGCTTGCTAAGCGGCTGATTATTATTGGTCTCTGTATCGGTTGGTGTTGTAGACGAAGGCGCTGATGTAGCCACAATGTGGTTATTGGGTGATGAACCCCAGCGCGATTGATTTTCATGCTGATAATGCATGTGAACTTGCAATGAAGTTGCCGATTCAAACATTAAGCTGCAATGTGAGCACGAATATGCACTATTCTGATTTTGAGAAACCGAAATTTGTAATGGAATTGAAGTTCCTCCTGTACTTGTCATAATCAGAAAGAAACTTTTTGTTTTTTTCTTTTTGAATTTATTGTTTTATTGTAGGTATTTTTAAGCACATTTCCATTTGTTTTTTTAATAGCCAGACATGCCTTCAAAAATATTTTTTTTCTTCTTTGCTTTCACTTAAAATTTTTATTTTGTTACCTACTCTTTCACTAGAAATATTTTTCTTTCTTTTTTTCTCGTTATTTTTAGTCGCTCATTGAATTCTTTTATCACTTTTTAATTTATTTTTAATTTTCTAATTTTTTATGCATCAATAAAAATTTTTGTTTTATTTTTATTTTTGATATAACTTTGCTTTAATTCTTGCAAAGCACACTTTTTGTCAAAATATGTAGGAAAACTTTCTGCGCCGTTGATAAAACTTAATATTTATTCGCGCGATAAATTCTCGTCTCTGATTTGCTTTTCGACGTGCACCAATGGGGAATTTTCTTTCAATCGCGCCGCTTTAAACAATAAAAATGATAAGAACGAATATGTTGTGTGTCGAGAAAAAAAGTATTACAAAAATTCTTTTCTCTTATTTGCTTTAAATTCTTTCGGCTAGTTTTAGTAATTTAATAAAAAAAAATATGCACTTAATATTAAAGTAATCTTGCTTCTACCGCCGCTCCGAAATATATAATGTAATATTTAATGTGTGTGATATTTTTATTCTTTTTATTTAATAATTTTTTTTTTGGACTATCGAACAACAGAGAGAATAACTTAAAAACGCCCGATTCGATGCGATGCAAGAATACGAATGGCAAGCCAAATCTCCAAATGGCAAGCACATTACCAAGAGGAGAGGAAGAAAAAGAAGAAGAAAATCTGAGACACACCAATACAATCATATATGTGTGACCAAAGAGCAATTTGTTTCATTGTAGTTGAAAGTGGACTTCATCCTTTATAGAATAAAGACGATGTGAGAGGGGAAATTTTCTACATCTTGAAACTTCGGAGCTTTTCACGAATCCTTACAAATACACGAAACAAAATTCCTTTACGTAGGCGTTTTGTGAAGATTGTTGATTTTTAAAAAAAACCTGCTCTAAACTAAATTATATTTGTTTATTTGATATTTTTTATTAATTAATTTTTTATCTGTTTATTAAAATTTTTTAATCATTAAATATTGCTTGCAACCGACAATTATGTTAGAAATCTTTAACATTCTCTTCTTTTTACTAGACTCCGGATATGCGCATTAAAAACTTTAAAATATCACGGAGAGTTTTAAAAATAATTTGCGTTTAACGAAGCTTTGCCGAGGAGAGCTTTCATTATTTGTATTAGTGTTTGTTCCTCTCTTTCTTTTCATGTATGTGTGGTAAATTCACATTTCGTTCTCAACTATCGTTTGTATGGGTAAGAGCGTCAAAAGAAGGATCATCTTAAAAATTCATTAACATTTGAAAAAACTA
>JACWBX010001141.1:0-13541 GCA_014622435.1 Polypedilum pembai
TCTTGATCCCATCTCTTGGTATCAGGGATATTCTTAGGCATATCTTTCTTACAGACAACGTCACAAGCTTCGTTGCTCCATTTCTTATTGTCAGGAATACTTGCAGGCATTTCTTTCTTACAAACAACGTCGCAAGCTTCTTGATCCCATCTCTTATTGTCAGGAATACTTGCGGGCATTTCTTTTTTACAAACAACATCGCAAGCTTCTTGATCCCATCTCTTGGTATCAGGGATATTCTTAGGCATATCTTTCTTACAGACAACGTCACAAGCTTCGTTGCTCCATTTCTTATTGTCAGGAATACTTGCAGGCATTTCTTTCTTACAAACAACGTCGCAAGCTTCTTGATCCCATCTCTTGGTATCAGGGATATTCTTAGGCATATCTTTCTTACAGACAACGTCACAAGCTTCGTTGCTCCATTTCTTATTGTCAGGAATACTTGCAGGCATTTCTTTCTTACAAACAACGTCGCAAGCTTCTTGATCCCATCTCTTGGTATCAGGGATATTCTTAGGCATATCTTTCTTACAAACAACGTCGCAAGCTTCTTGATCCCATCTCTTATTGTCAGGTATATTTACAGGCACTGTTTTATCACATACAAATTGACATGTTGGATATCCTACCCAATGTTTACCATATGGTTTTTGACTTGGCGGATCACAAACAATCTGTGGTGGTGTTGTTTCAACTGGTTTAGTTGTAGTTAATATTGGTTCACACTTGCATTTTTTATCGTTAAGAACCTGTGTTTTATAAAATTAGAAAACGTTTTTAAAATATTGACTTTTTACAACTTACAAATCCTGATGCACATCGGATGTTGCAGGGTTTAGGAGTCGGGACTTCGTCTACTGGGTAACATTTTTGCTTCTTTTTGCCTTCTACAGCAACAGCTGTAATTTTAATAAATTAAATTAAGTAATAATAAAATAAAAACGAAACACAAACTATTATATAAAAATAAAAATTTTTTTAGAAAGAATTAACAAAACATTTTGATTTACTTCTCTCATGATTTGTTTAGTATATTTAGTAAAAATAAAGATAAGTAATAATATTATGTAATTTCAAAAATTAAAAACCACACTTTTATTGAAGCGAACTAAAAATTAGATAATAAGCTTTTAGGTCTCTTTTCTTCTGATGAAGTCTTTATGGTGAAAGTTACATTTGATTATTTTATTCTATAATTTTAGTCTACTACACTTAATTATATGTTAACATTTAACGCTATAAAAGTGTGGGACGCATATTATTATACAGCAGATATTGATTGTAAGATATGTTTTAAAATTACTGCTCTTTGCAAATAGAAATTAATGTGAAAATTCTTCAAAAACTCATTTTCTTAATTTTTTCATAAATAAGTTTAAGTATTGACATTAGATTCTTGTGTTCTTTATAAATTTTAAGTTACCAATTCAAATGCGAAATAAATTAAATATTTGAACTTCCACTTTTAATTATTACAGTATAGTTGTGAAACTCAATAACAGATCAATTTTCACAAACTTCATATTAAATAGTGATTAAAATAGTCTTTTAGCCGAAGTTTCTACAAGCCTTCAATAATTTCGACAGTTAAATTAATAAGGTCTTAGCTTAATAAATCGATGTTTGGCGGTTAAAATTTTGTCATTTTTAGTAAATTTAAGTAATTTTTCGTCAATTTTAGTCATTTCAGTTGTAAAACAATTTAAGAGAAAAATTTTTAGTGAAAGTTTACACTAAAAATATGTTCAAGTAGTTATTCAGTAAGAGTTTATACAAAATTTAGAAGCCTTCAATGGTTCAAGTCTAGTGGCTCGATGGTAGCGAGTTCAAATCTCGAATGAGGTGAAATAAATAAAAGTGTGGCAAAATTCAAGTTAGTGATCAACTTCTATTATCAAACTTAAAATAAAATGAAAAACTATGTTTTAGAAATTCTACTATTACGAAATTCATAAATGTTACACTTGATGAAAGCTGATACATTTGATTTTTCAATTGATATAATGATGAATTATTTTATTTACAGTAATATTAAAACAAATTTAAATAAGTAAAGCAGTTTTTTTCTGGTTTCATATTGATTCCTATTTGTTTTCAAATTAGAATGCTTTTTTTTCGTTTAATAAAAATTATAAATTTCAGTCCTTTCTTTTTAAAAGATAGAAAAAATAAAATAAATTTTATTTTTTACAAAATTTATTTAAAAGAAGAAAGTGTCTTTGTTCTTTCTGATTTAAATCTTTTATAGGTTTCATTTTTCAATAATTAATTTTTTTTTCTTAAACTAAAGTTTTAAAACCTATATTATTCATAAAAATATTTTTTCTTTTATATCTATGTGTCTTAAAATTATTCAACTTACCAGCAAAAATGAAGACTACAAGAGATAACTTATGAAACTTCATTTCACAATTAAAAATGAATCAGAGATGATAAAAATTAATCGTTTTTTGTCATTTTTATACTCAGTTTTTAGCTATTGGAAATACCGAAGCAAACTCTTAGCACACACGAAGTTTCTTCTTTATAAAGGTGAGATAAAATTTACAATTAATGAGAATAAATTTATCAAGTATGAGAATTAAAAAGTTGAGAGAATTTTTTTAAACATATTTGAAAATGAAAAGAAGTTCAAAAAGCTTGATGATTCATGCTTTGAAAACTTCAAAGAAACTAAGGCCTGAAATTTAATTAATTTTAGTTAGTTTTGTATAATTTTGTTTTATATATTTGCTGAATTAACTATTCGTTGACTCGATAATTTACAATAACTCAATTTAATTTCACTCGATAGAAATTGAATAATCATTTAATTGAAACTTTGATATTCAATGAAAATTAAAATTCAGTTTAATTATTTTATAAAAAACACACGATATTTTTGAAATATTTAAATGATGAAATGAAAATCAAATTAATAAATTTTAGTGTTCTCAGGCATATGAAAATTTCTCATTAGAGATAAATAAAATTATTTTTTTGCTTAAAACTTTTTCAGAAGTAACATTTTTTCGGAAAATTAACCATTTTTACCTGAAAAATAGTTCTCATCATTATGTTCTGTTCTAAAGCTAGTGTTAAAAAAGCTTAATAAAGATAACTGTACATTATTAAATCTTATTATAAATGATGACACCAAAAATAAAAATAATAAATGTTACTTGACTGTATTATGTATAAAACTTTTAATTTTACTTCATTTGTAAAAATAATTCTTTATATTTTTTGTATTATTTAATTTACATTTCATGTCCATCTCTTTTTTATTTATACTTCTTTCAAATAAATATGGGAATGTACTCAGAAAATTAACGAAATCTCATAAAAAAAAAGTTCAAAATCGTTTTGTGATTAACTAAAATGTCGGTTGTTCACAAAAGAAAGGACTTATCAATTAGTTTTAGTTGAAGAAACAGTTTAAATCAACTAAACTTAGTGAATTAGTGTTTTTCTTTTGATCAAATAAATTTACTTAAGTTTCAGTTTGTTTCAACTATTTTGGATTTTGATTTAGATATAAATAAAAGAAAATTTAGGAGTTTAAAGTGCTGAGAGAAGTTTCTTCTATCTAAACACAATTAAATAGTATTCAAACTTTCCTAGATTTATTAGCTTTATTTCAAACAAAGATTTAATTTCATAAATCAAAAATTTTGAATCAAATATTGATGTTTATAAACATTCACATAAATTCCAGTCATATGAAGTACCAGCAGGACACCATGGTTTATCAATGCCACATTTGCAGCTGCAAGTATAATCTGCATCCCAAACATATGGTGCAGGGCAACCACCTAAATTTAAAAGTAATTTAAATTTTAATTATAAACCTTATTTCTTAGTTTTTAAGTTTTTCACCTTCAGGCTCTGTTGCTATGCATTGATATGCGCATGTAGGCCATCCAATCCATTGCTTTCCTTCTGGAACGTCAATAAA
Organism: Polypedilum pembai; assembly: GCA_014622435.1. Taxonomy (NCBI): domain Eukaryota; kingdom Metazoa; phylum Arthropoda; class Insecta; order Diptera; family Chironomidae; genus Polypedilum; species Polypedilum pembai. The sequence continues at coordinate 3,941 of JACWBX010001141.1, forward strand.
TGGTGGATCACAAACAATTTGAGGAGCTGGCACACATTTGCATTTTTTATTATCGAGAACCTATTTGATTTGTTTATTAAAAAGTGTAAATTTTGAAAATAAGGAAGTAGAAGTTTTCACTTACATAACCTGACATGCATCGAATGTTGCATGGATGTTTATAAATTGATGCTTTATCAATTGCAGCTACTGCAATTACTGTAATTTGAAAAAAGTAATATTCAATGATATTGAACACATAAATGTGTGCTGTGAAATTATCACTTATATAAAGGTAACAAATGTTTAAACACAGCTGGTGTATACGTAATTATTTTTTAATTATAGAAATTTCTCGAACAAATTTCTGCTCAATAGAGTTTATCGATTATGAAAAAATTTAATTTTTCTACAAATATTCTTAAAAACACAAAAAGTGTCAAGTTCATAATTCTAAGTTTAAAAAAATTCAACTTACTAGTAAAAGTAAATAACACAATGGATAATTTCATTTCACGATTGAAAACTGATGTATAATGATAAAAATCAACCAACCAATTATTTTATACTTAGCCGAAGTGAATTTTTAGCAACTGTGGAGTTTTTATTAAAAGATAAAGAGAAGCTACAAGTGATGAGTACGAAAATTAAATTAATTGTGAGTAATGAAAAGTTTGTGAGAGAAAGCTTTGAGAATATAATTTGAAAGTTTACAAAACTTTAATAATTCAACCACAATCACTTAAACTTTAAAAAATTGAAGCTTAAAACAGATGATAATATTAAAAAAAATTATTTCTATGCTTTTTCAATTGTTTCATCAAAACAAAATTTTATAACAAGAAATTAAAAACAAAAAGTAGTAAATATTCATTTGCTTATTTTTTCGATTGGAATTTTGTTTTTATTAATTTTAAATTGTACATCAAAGAATGTTTTAATTGAAAATTTTTGTTTTTAAAGGTGTTTCAAAAAACATTTGTGCAAATGCTTTGAGTTTTTATTTTAAACTATTCAGAGCTTATGATTTATTGATTGTTTTACATTCAGTCCAAATTTCACAAATGCAATGATCTTCATTACAGTAGAAACCGTCATTACGATTTGTAGGTACAGCATTACATTCACATTGACAAGTAGTTTCTGAATACAGTATACGATCATTAAAATATGAACAAATTAATTTTTTCATTTAACAACTCATAACGTTTGATAGAAAGCAGCTAAACTCATACTGTAAAAGGCAAAATTGTTCAGAATTTCTCTAGCTTTCTAATAATATTAACACTTTATGTCAAGTCCTTCTAGTTTTCCCAATAATTATTTATTTTTTAAATTACTCACTTTAAAAAATTCAAAAAAATCGCCATTTTTTGACATTTTTTGGCTGTAACTTTTGAATGATTCAAACAATCTTCCTGAAACTTTGCCATAATATAGTGCTCTGTACTTATTTGATGAACAATCAATGTATTTCTAAAGAGCTAACAGCTTATCTCAGCGTTTCAGAACAATTTCAAAATTTGGCTTGTTTACATTTCGCCATTTTGGTTTTATGATCAAATTTGAGCTCTTGTAAGTCAGCAACCAGATTAGCTAGAGTTTTGCGGTTTGTTGCTAAAAGTCACTAATAACTCTAAGAATATAATTTTAGTTAGAAAAGATTGCACTACTAGCTGTTTTAATTACAAATTGCGTAAAATATGAAAATTTCGGTCAAAAGTTGACCACCATTTTGAATTTTATTGCTGTATCTTGATCAGTTCTCTAAAAATCTCGTAAGTTTCAAATCTTTTTCATGAGCAGTTTTCGAGAAAATGACCGAAGAATAACTCATTTACATGCTTTTAGTTAGTGCAATCCTGCTCAAAAAATCTGAAACTATAGTCAAATATCAGTCTCATTTAGCACTATATTATGGCAAAGTTTCAGGAAGATTGTTTGATTCATTCAAAAGTTATAGTCAAAATATGGCGATTTTTCGAATTTTCTAAAGTGAGTAATTTACAAAATAAATAATTATTGGGAAAACTAGAAGGACTTGACATAAAGTGTTAATATTATTAGAAAGCTAGACAAATTCTGAACAATTTTGCCTTTTACAGTATGAGTTTAGCTGCTTTCTATCAAACGTTATGAGTTGTTAAATGAAAAAATTAATTTGTCCATATTTTAATGATCGCATACTGTATGTCTTGTTTGATGAACAAGTTGGTTTGGGTGATGGGCAAGAGCATGAACCTATAAAGAAAACTTTTAGAAGATTTTAATTATTTTATAATCATAATTTTACATAAGTCGCTATTCCAGTGTTTTGGTGTTGACAACCATTATGAAGATGCAAGATCATGTCATTCACATTGACAAGTTTCTACACACTATAATTTCGAAAAAATAATTAGTTATGTTTCCCAAAATTTTAAAGAATTGTTAAATATTGTTCTCAACCATTTTTGTCTAAGTGAATATCTTTCGGCCGGTGTTTTGGAGTTTAGATGGACGTTTCCATCACGGAACTGAAAATAAAAGTAAAAATTCTATCTTTTTCCGTTCAACTCGTGAGTGAGACTAAATGACAGGCTGGATAAAATATTAATTATTCATTCCGTTATGCTCAATACATCCTCAAAATCCTCAAAATAAAATGATACAAACATAAAAATGTATACACTCAAAAAATTTTTTTTTAGAATTTGCGTTGAAAAATCGTAGTAAATGAGTATTTTCTACAAATATTTTAAAAAAATATGAATCTTAAAACAAATATATTAAAATGTTGATAGCAAAACTTAATATGTTTACCGTAAATCACCGCGTGAAAATTTTAAAAGTGCGAGAAGTAAAAATTTATACAATAAAATAATTTTTATATAAAAACAACGTTTTTCATGCCAACTAAAAAGAGGAAAATAATTTTTCTTTCGATACTTATTTTAAAGCTTCTCAGAATAGCAACACTTATCTGATAGCATTTATATCTTCAAAACGAAAAACTTTGGGCGCATGTATCATTACATTTAATAAAAAATCAAAAGTCATTTAAGTGTAGTTATGAAAGAGAAAATTTTCGTGATATGTACTTAAAGCAAAATTTTATTAAAAATATAAGAAATTCATTAACATAAATTACAGGCGAGGCTTGTGCTGCTAATATGACATCAATCTTCAACATGATCAAATTTAAACAAATGCTGTTCTGCAATATAAAAGCAAGCGTGACAAAATATTAAAGGCGAGCAAATATTGCACTTATATCTTATGGCAAGTACTTATTCCAAATTTAATCATGAAATGAAAAAACAAAAGTATCATACTCATTAATAATAACAAATGTAAGTATGTTGGTGGCAAATTTCGATATAAACTTGTAAAGATTACAAATTTTATGATACATGCGCCCAACGTTATTCATTTTGAAGATATAAATGCTACCAGATAAGTGCTGCTGTTTTGAGAAGCTTTAAAAGAAGTATCGAAAGATTATTTTCCTCTTTTTAGTTGGCATGAAAAAAGTTGTTTTTATATAAAAATTATTTTATTGTATAAATTATTTTATTCTTTTTAGTCTTATTTATGATTAAAATATTACCATCAAACGGTCAATCTTTTAATAGTAAAATTTTATTAGTTAAATAGATGAATGCAAATTTATGGTGTAACAGATCAGTATTATAAATTAGAAGACGTTCGACTTCGTCAAACGATGAGCTCCGCTCAACCTAATATGCTCACCCTACGGTCGAGTCATATAAAAAGTACAAGATTCGCTTGCACTGGCGTAGCATATCAGTGTTATAGGTTGTTGTACCAGTTTTACTGTCATTAGTATACCACTTTTCAATATTTTCTTATGCATTTTTTTATTTACTTAGCTTCAGCAATCTATTCTTTTAGAATCACAGTAATTTTTGCTTTTATTATGAAACTTGGAATTTAATCATAGTAAACATATTTTCTTCATTTTTTCATCACTAAAAATGGAAAAATAGCCACAAATACCCTACTGATTGTAACAGAAATGATTAAATATTGCATTGTCATCGGGTTCTGAACTACCCTGAAAATTTCAAAACTAGCTAGTCGGGAAGTGATTGAAAAATCGGTTGAAAGATTCTACCCAGACGGACAGACAGACAGACAGACAACAAGTGAAGTTAAGAAAAACGTTGTAATAATATTTGAAATAAAAGTCGATGTAGTGAATTTGGTTGAAAAATGTCGTTAAATTGGGATTGCAGAATAAAAAATTATTGGAGTTTAAACTATATGTCAGGTGAATGTGATATAAAAAAATGTTTCATATTTTTTGATTTTTGAAAAATCGATTTGAATTTTCATTATGTCACAGCATAATTATAATGTTGGTTGATCCTAATAGATGATTCGGACATTAAAACAACAATTTGTAAGTTTGGTAAGATTTACAAATTGACCAAGACTTTTTCAACTTCTTGTTGTACAGTTTTTCAAATTTTCTGTTTTCCGGTTTTCAAGCTCGACTGAATGCAATATGGGTAGAGTTCAGTAAGTAAAATATAATTCATGGAAATCTTAAAGTAATTAATATTGCTATTTATTTTATAGATAATTCGAGATAAATCAAAACGATCGCTAGATCATTTGAACATACTGGATCATAGACAAATCTTTGAACATTGTAAAAATACGTAAGTTTTATGTGAAAGAAATAAAGTAAAAAAATTGAAATTAAATAAAGATATCAATAAAGGTTTCATTGAAAACTGTATATGAGTTTTTGTCATTAAATTGAAAGGAAGATTAAATTTCTTCAGAAAAGCCAAAAGAAAAATTTAACAATTTTTAAAGTAATATTTTCCTACCGATATTGTAAATAAATTTAACACGACTGTAGTAAATTTTACTATGCTATAATGAATGCATATAAGAAAATGTTACTTACTATCGTCGTAGTAAAATTTTATAATTTTGTTGTAAGTTTTAATCTTACTATAGCGTTGCACAATTTTTCATAGTAAATTTGTTTCTTTGAGTATAAAGCAAACACTTATCAATTAATTTTAGTTGAAGAAATAGTTTAAATCAAAAGATTATATTTAATAATCAACTAAACTTAGTGAATTAGTGTTTTTCTTTTGATCAAATAAATTTACTTAAGTTTCAGTTTGTTTCAACTATTTTGGATTTTGATTTAGATATAAATAAAGGAAAATTTAGGAGTTTAAAGTGCTAAGGAAAGTTTCTTCTATCTAAACACAATTAAATAGTGTTCAAACTTTCCTAGATTTATTAGCTTTATTTCAAACAAAGATTTAATTTCATAAATCAAAAATTTTGAATCAAATATTAATGTTTATAAACATTCACATAAATTCCAGTCATATGAAGTACCAGCAGGACACCATGGTTTATCAATGCCACATTTGCAGCTGCAAGTATAATCTGCATCCCAAACATATGGTGCAGGGCAACCACCTAAATTTAAAAGTAATTTAAATTTTAATTATAAACCTTATTTCTAAGTTTTTCACCTTCAGGTTCTGTTGCTATGCATTGATATGCGCATGTAGGCCATCCAATCCATTGCTTTCCTTCTGGAACGTCAATAAATGGTGGATCACAAACAATTTGAGGAGCTGGCACACATTTGCATTTTTTATTATCGAGAACCTATTTGATTTGTTTATTAAAAAGTGTAAATTTTGAAAATAAGGAAGTAGAAGTTTTCACTTACATAACCTGACATGCATCGAATGTTGCGTGGATGTTTATGAGTTGAAGCTTTATAATACCACTTCTTATTGTCAGGAATATTTGTAGGCATTGAAGTCTTACAAACAAGGCCACAAGCATCACTATCCAATTTCTTATTGTCAGGAATATTTGTAGGCGTTGAAGTCTTACAAACAAGGCCACAAACATCACTATCCCATTTCTTATTGTCAGGAATATTTGGAGGTATTGAGCTATCACATACAAATTGACAAGTCGGATACCCAATGCATGTTTTTTGGTGATATATATGACGGATCAAGGTCGCATTCTGATTTTTCTTCTAACGCATAGCGTCGCTGTTTGGCTTCAATTGCAACATCTAATAAAACAAAAATGTTAAAAGTCTGGTCAACATTTTATTTCGGTGCCTCAGCATCCGAAGTATAATTTTTACTTTTTTAAAATTTAGTTTTTTCTTTTTTCATTTTTCTCTGAAACTATACTCAAATAAAAAAAATTTATGAAAAATTTCACTAAAGTCTGCCTTGGCTACCAAATTTCAAAATTTTTTTTTAGTTCACTAAAAATTCATTCATGACGATCGTAAAAAATATTTTTATTGAAATTTTCAATTCTTTTATTAAATTTTTTTCACGTGTATGATATTTTTAAAATATTTTATATCAAACCAATTTTCTTAAAATTGTTGAAATGTTGAGAGAACTTACTACACATTGGAAACGATTAGAACAGAATTTGGTGCAAAAAATAATAAGAAAAGAAATTTAAAATTTGGCAGCCGACAGTCAAATGGCCGGGCTGTATACAAACCACGTAGCACCAAAATTGGCGATTTTTCACCGCGCAGGTGGTGTTCAATCTTTTCTGAAATACAATACATGTCGACCGAAAAATTCTTTTCATGACACACCACAATATTTTTTAATAAAAACACTAACAATATTTGCTGAAAAAATAAATAATTTCTACTTGATTTCAACTTCAAAAAATAATGATATTTGATTTGTTATTTTCAATTCTTTTCGTGACATACTTAGATTTTCGCCATGACACGCTGTTCGGGTAGCATTGATTTTAAGCTTTTAGTTATTTAATATTTGCGTTAAAAGTTGAGACGATCGGACATGATTTGCTATCCACTGTTCAGATTCTTTAATGCTTTTTGAATTTCACAAAATTTTTATACATCTGTGCTAAATCAAAAGAAATTTTTAATAACTATCCATAGTTTAAGCATAATGGCAAATTTTTTAAATTATGTTACATGATAAAAAGGTTTTGTTCGATAGTTTAAATGTGGTACGTGTGACGTAACGCTAGGAAAGACCGCACTTTCTTTATAACGGTTCGTAAGGCTAGGCCAAACTCCTTCTCACATTTGAGCTACGTATTCTACGAACAATCCCGTACTGAATGTTTACATGTTTTAGTGTTTTTGAGACAAATACGAAAAGCTGGTATTTTGAAATTACGGAAAGTAATACTTCGGTTGTTGAGTCACCAAAGTAAATTTGATTTTTATGAAGATTAAATTTGACTTTTTAATTTTATGGTTTTTCATAAAACTTTAATGAAGTATTTTTTAATTTTTACACTCAGAAAAAAAAATTTACAATTCGTGTTGTAAGTACATAGTAAAAAAATTCTTTACAATAAATGTTGTAAGAAAATGTAAATCTTACAACAAATATAGTAAAATTTAAATTTCTTTCAAACTTACAATAAAATAGTAAAATTTATTATGCTTGTAGTGAAAATTTTGTCCTTACAGTCATGATAGTAAAGCTTACTATGCTAATTGTAAACCATTTCATATAATTTTTAAAAGCACAAAAAGTAAAAAAAATTTAAAACTAATGATAATGTAGTGAATTTGTTCAAAAAATGCCATTAAATTGGCATAAATTCGGGAGCAGAGATTAAATATAATGGAGTTGAAGTGTTATATCAGGTGAATATGTTATAAAACAAAAAGAAATTTCTTCACATTTTTTAATTTTTGTATCTTGAAAATTTGATTTAAATTTTCGCTAATTCACAGCATAACACAATGTTTATTGACTCTAATAGATGACTCGGACATTAAAATAATAATTTGGAAATTTAGTAAGTTCCATAAATTGATCAAAACTTTTCTTAATTTTTTGTAGCATGTTTTTTCAAAATGTTTATTTTCGGTTTTTCTAATTCGATGGAGAAGAGCAATGTGGATGAAATTCAGTAAGTACAATATCAATAATGGAAAATACTAGAATAATTAACATTTCTGTTTACTTCACAGATAACTTAGGATGAAATTTAAAAAATCACTGGATCATTCCAATTTACTGGATTTGGATAAATTTTTGAAAACGTGTAAGGGTTTAAGTGAAAAATTAATGTAAAACAGTTCAAAACAAATAAATAAGTCAATAAAGCTTTTATTGAAAAAAGCATATGGGTTTAAGTCATTAAATTTAAAAAAAAATTTTAATTTTTCAGGAAAGCTAAAAGCAAAATTTTTACAAATTTCAGTTATATTTTACTACCGATATAGTAAATAAAATTTATCATAATTGTTACTACACTATAGTAAAATTATTAAGAAAATTTTTCTTACTATCATCATAGTAAAATCTTACAATTTCGTTGTAAGGTTTAATCTAACTATAGCGTTGTAAAATTTTTCATACAAATTTACTATGCGTAGTAAATTTTTTCTTTTAGTGTAGAAACTATTACTTGTTTTGTTTCATTCTACTTTTACCGAGTGTAACTAAAGAAATAAAATGAATTCCATTGATTATATTATCTCAACCAAATTTCAAACTTAAAGCTCTTAAATTTTAGTTTAAATTTTTAATTTTTTTAAAATTTGTTATAAAACTTAAACTTTACTCTCAGTTTCATCAAAGAGATTTCAACTCACCAGCGAAAACAAAAATTAGCACCAAAACTAACTTTAAAGTTTCCATTTCACTTTTAAAATTTCAATTGAATTATAAATTTACTTGCTGACCAGCATTTAATTTTATAATAACTAAAATGTTATTGGAAGTGACCCGAAATTTTAATTATGTAGCATGCGAAATTAAAATAAAAAATAATTTTCTTTATCTATAAAAAATTTATTTTAACGAGCACGTTTCGCTTTAAAAATTTCATGGTGAAAATTTTTTTTATGTCTTTTTTTTATTTTTAACTATTTACAAATAAAATCATTTACTAAAAACACATAATGCCAAAATTCATTAAACACTTGGACACTCTTTAACAATAAAATAATAAATTAATACGTTCATTTTCCACACTAAATCAAAAATATTTATATTTAAGTTAACATGTTATTTTCTAGTACTAATTAATATTACAATTTTAGATTTTGACATTGAAAATTCATGGTTTTAATGAAAATTTCTAATCTCGAAAAATATGCGTACGATGAACTTTTAATTTGCTGAAACTTTTATACATGATCTTGTTAATTACTTCACTCATAAAAATAAATTAGATACAGCAGATTAGATTCGCAGATACAGCAAAGACGCAGGAACAACGCTTGGAAAGGATGGAAGTATACAATTCATTGGATAGGCGAGTAAAGTATTCAGAAAGAAAAGACCGTCGTGACTGGCTAAATAATATTGCAGACAGAGCGCAAATTGCAGCCGCTACAAATCATTCACGGGAGCTTTATCGTCTAACAAAACAACTTGCAGGTCGCAATTTCAGTACAGGCAAACCTGTGAAGGCAATAGACGGTACACTAATTACCAATGAAGATCTTCAACTGGAGCGTTGGACTCAGCACTTCTCCAACCTCCTAAATCCTCCAAGTACTCTCCAAAACAATATAGATATCGACTCGCGCGTGATAATCCCACAACCACTAACACGCATCAATACATCAAAGCCGAGTCTAGCTGAG
>JACWBX010001142.1:0-13645 GCA_014622435.1 Polypedilum pembai
TTGATCCAAAATCTGGATCAAATTTTATTCAATTTTTTCGAAGCCGTTACAAAATTTCTTTTAAAACTTAATTTTACTATGAATTTTTTATTATTTTCATTTCTCATCTAATTGTAAGGAAATATTGAGTCATCAACTATAATGTAAAGCACAGTTAATAAGAAAATTCAGTGATTTCTTAGAATTTTTCATTCAAAAAAGCAGTTTGAGGGGCATATTGAGGGGATTTTTCGTCAAAAAAGACAACCCCCTTGATTTGAATTTTAACGGCTAAATCGCAAAATGGAAATAACATTACCATAACTAACATGTTTATTCCTGGTAGTTTCAATCGACCGTTAGGGAATTTCGAAAAAGCTTACGATTTTTCGAAATAATTCAAACTTCAAAAAGTTTTACAAAAAACTTAAATAACATTATTTAATTAGTTTTTATTGTTCCTTTTTATAAAATAAGTCTGATCCAGACTTGATTTCACATAATTTTGACCTAAAATTTCAACTATTTTGATTTGCTTCAAAAGTTATTTTCGAAAATGTGTTTCGAAAATTTCGAAAAGGAGTGTGGAAGCAAGTTTGAAATTTATTTTCAACAGTCAAAATTTCGAATGAAATTACCAGGTGTTTATAAAATTTTTCATTTGGAAAATTTCTTAATTTCTTCTATTAAATGCGTTTTAAAGTCATGATGTTTATTTGTTACTTTTCTAAAATAATTAAATATGCGTGTATATTCCAAGAAATTAACAAAAGCATAAGGTGTTGTAAAGAAATTAAAAATTTTTATTTATTTATAAAAAAGCACAACAATTTTCTTTTTATTTGCTCGTTTAAGGTAAAGTAATAATGACTTTAATGTTGATTTTTTGTAATACACACCACACACATAAACGGTAAAAGAAAGAAGAATGAATGTATGTTTGATATGAAAATTAACGATGTTAGAAAACATGTTGTATAAATTTTTCTTCTTCTTTTTTTCCGCTTCATACATAATTAAATAAACATGCCTTATAATGAGCATGTGAATGTATTTCTTAACTCAAAAATCCTACCAGAGGTTTCTTTTGAAATTCTCACTGAATATATAATTACCAGAAAACACTTTTTACATATTTTTCTATAAGATGATGTCGTCGCAGTTGAGTGATGTGAAAAAGTCTAATTTGCATGCATCAAATTAATTTGTAAAGAATTTTTTATTCCTTTTCATCTTTATTGAAGCATTTAATATTTAAACTCTTTACAAGTTAAAAGCTAGAATCTGCAGCAGCAGTTTTTATAATTCTATATTAACATACAAAGTGAATTGTTCTAGTGAAAAAGCGTCTTAATCGTTAAACTATCTGCATGAAAATAATTTTATTTCAAATGCAAATGACTCTCCATTCAATTTCACTGTAAATGAATTTCCATTTGATCGTCATCTCGTCGTTTGCTCGTAGAGTGTGAAAGAGAAAAAAGAAAAACAAATTTTTAATTGAGAGAAATTCAATTTATTTTTTCATTTTTCAATAAGCTGTTAAGAAACAAATGAAAAACTTTCCATGTTGAAGTAGTAAATGTTTGCAATCGACGAGATGTAATTTAAAAGTATGTCTGTGGTGGTGGTGGAATAGGTGGCATATTTGCAGGCCATTGTGAGCTGAAGAAAATAAATGCAAGTTAATTAAAATAATGTACAAGTGTTAAAATTAAAAAGGGAAATTACCTTGGTAAAGGAGGTGGAGCAAGCGATGGAGGTAATTGAGGAGGTGGTGGCATTTGACTGTAAATGAAAATTAATTAGAATTTATTTAAATGCAATTAATCAAAAAAAATACTCACGGTGGCATTGCAGGAGGAAACATTGGTGGATTCGGAATATGTCTGTTGAATAAAGAATTCAATTAATTCATAAATTATTAACTTTAACAAAATACTTACGCTGGAGGAGGAACAATAAGTGGTGGAGGCGGCATCATTTGATTCATCATCGGAATCATTGGTACAGGAGCATCTGCAAACAGTTGATGCGGTCTGTCGGCATGCGAAAGAGGATTTTGAGCTGCAAGTAATCGTTCAGCTGCAGAACCATGACGTTCACCCTTTGAATCTTTCTTAAATGCATACGACACTGAAATAGGTCTATTACAGAGATATTGTCCATTCATTGCATCCATTGCTGCATCTGAAGCTTCAAAACTTGCAAAATTAATAAATGCAAATCCCTTTGAATTTCCTGTTTCAGGATCTCTCATGATTTTTGGTGTTTGTAAAATTACACCGAATGCTGAGAATGTATCATAAAGAAGCTTCTCATCAACTTCTGGATCAAGATTTCCGATGAAAATATTTGCACCAACATCCAGATTCTTTTGATGTGCAGAAGCTTTATTAACTCTAATTGGTTTTCCATATAATTTAATCATATTCATGATTTTAATTGCATAATCAGCATCTTCTTCACCGAGGAATTCAACAAATCCATAGCCTTGATGTAATTGTGTCACTCTGTCTTTTGGCATGTGAACATTTACTGCAAAATAAACAAACGTTTAGAAAAGTAATGCCTATATAAAATTATATAAATATTTACCAACTGGACCTGCTTGTACAAAAAGTTCCCATAAAAGTGTCTCTGTTACTTTCTCATCGAGACCACCAACATAAATAGTTGCATCTAAAATTCAACAAAACATAAAATTTAATGAAAACACCGCAAAAATTTATTTTATTAAATATTATTGAAAAGAAACACATTTTATTAATACTCTCAATATATATTTACCTTGATTTCTTTCAGCTATTGGTCCACTTGCCATTTAGTTCTATATTTATCTCACAATTTAATAAAAATTATTTTACGTCAAAAATATGTTTTGTTTACTTTTTTATTATTGCAGTTTTTCTAGCAGTTTAACGGTCAAAAATTATTTTTCAAAAACTTTCGCTAATTTTGATAACCTCTATAAAATCACTTCAGAATACCTTTCTAATTCAAAAGTGTAGAGCTGCATAGAAAATTTTAATTAATGTCTAAAATTAATATAAATTGATTGAGCTTGATTTTTCATTTTATTTGGTTGATATTTTATAAGTTCGAATAGTGATGAGTGATTATTCTTCAAATTTCAATAACATTACAGCATTACAGAAAGCCAGACAAGTAAGTTTGAAAAATCAATAAATCCAGCAGTGCAAATTTTTCAGAACAAAAGAAGCTACAAATTAAGCTCAAAAGTTGCCAAGTTTAGATTTTTAGTGAAATCTAGTGCACAAATAAACGAATTAAAAGTGTTAGAAATAATAAAATTAAGATTTTCATACGAAATTTTGTAATGCGAAAAAGTCATTATCCGCCATAGTTTTTCACATCTTCTTCTTCTTCCTTTCACATAGCTTCCCCTTAAAAAATCGATCACACACTTTCTCAATTTTCACTCGTGTTTTTTGCGACTTGACGCTCATATTTCATTATCAGCTGAGTAATGAACTCATTTTGATTTTATTTTTGTAGGTCGCTGCAAAGTTACAACTCGCCGGTCCAAACAATAAACGCCCGCACGAAGAGGACGACCTCGAACCGCATTCAAAAAGATTCAGTGGTAATTCTTCTTCCTCAATGAGTCCTGCACATTTACAACAAGCACAGCAAGCCGCTGCTCAAGTGGCTGCTCGATTAGGACAACCTCCAAATAGTTATCAAAATGCAATTCCTAATCCAGAAGCCGTCGAAAAGGCAAAGCAACTTATCAATAAATTTATTCCACAAGGCCAAGGTGGTGGCGGTGGAAGCCAAAATAATCAACCTTCACGTCCAGGCTTAGGTTCAAATGCTTTCACAGAAATTATGATTCCTGGGCCGAAAGTTGGTCTCATTATTGGAAAAGGAGGACTTACGATAAAACAATTGCAAGAGAAAACGGGAGCGAAAATGATTATTATTCAAGATAATCCTAATCCTGAAATGGAAAAACCTTTGCGTATTTCAGGCGAAGCTTCAAATGTAGAACATGCTAAGCAACTTGTTTATGACCTCATTCAAGACAAAGGAAATGACGGTTCAAATCAGCAGCAGCAACAACAGTCAAATAATCGAAATAACTATAATAATAACTCAAATCACGGTGCTGCATATTCAAGTGGTGGAAATCAAGGTAGAAATAATGGAGGTAATGGCGGTATGGGCGATCAAATTGAAGTCTTCGTACCAAAAGCAGCTGTTGGTGTTGTGATTGGGAAAGAAGGTGGAATGATTAAAAAGATTCAAGCTGACACTGGATGTAAATTACAGTTCCTACAAACAAAAGGAGAAGGTCTTGGTGATCGTCAATGCATTGTTCAAGGTACTCCACAGCAAGTTGAAGATGGAAAGCGAATGATTGAAGATTTGATTGACAGTGTGTTACGTCGTAATAATAACGGTGGAAATAACGACAATTGGAATGGCAATGGCTCAAATTCTGGCTATCAACAGCAACAATCACATCAGCAAAATCAACAAAATATGCCTGGCGGCGTTCAAGTCGTTCAACAGCAATATGAATTCACAGTGCCGACCAGTAAATGTGGAATTATAATTGGTCGTGGTGGTGACACAATTAAACAAATTAATCAACAAAGCGGTGCACATTGTGAAATGGATCGCAAGAAATCAGCATCACAAACGAATGAAAAGACTTTCTCTATAAGAGGCGAGCAACATCAAATTGATGAAGCAAAGAGATTAATTCAAGAGAAAATCAATATGGATATTGATTTACAACATATTGGTGCAGTTACAGTTACACAAGCTGCATCAAATGCTTATGGACAGAATTCACAGAATCCTTATCAAGCATGGGGTTCAGGTTATAATCAAGGTTGGGATCAAAGTCAAGGTGGTCAAATGCCAAATCAACCAGGTGGAATGCCTGATGGAGGCAGCAATCAGCCTGATTATTCATTACAATGGATTGAATATTATCGTTCAATGGGTATGCATCAACAAGCAGAAGCTATTGAAGCACAAATTAAGGCGAGAGGAGGAAGCACTGGCGCTAGTGGAGCAAATGCTCCACAAATGCCACAAGGTAATTATTATTGAATATCATCTTGTCTCTTTTCGATATGTTTATTGAATTTGACTTAGGCGCTGCACCAGGTGCTCAACCAAATCGTCCTGATCAAGGTGGCCAAGATGGGAATACACGAGATTATAGTCAAGAATGGGCCAATTATTATAGACAAATTGGAAAAATTGAAGAAGCTGAAGCTATTGAAAGACAAATAAAAGTAATAAACAGAATAATTTGAAATGATGATTAGAAAAATTCACAAATAAATTTCAATTTTAGGGACGCGGTTCTTCTAATCAAGGAGGCAATCAGCCAAACTTCCCAGCTGGTAATTATCAGCAACCACAACAATATGGTCAGCAATATGGCCAGCAACAACAATATGGCGCGAACTATCAATACCAACAACAACAATATCACGGAAATGGTCAAAATAACTCTAATAATGACAAGTGGTGAGTTCTTAATGGTTCCTTACTATGAAATATCATGCTTATGTTTTAATACTTTTGATTATAATTTAATCTGAAAATATTTCTAATTGATATAAAAAAAATTTATTTATAAATTTTCTAAATTGCTATAAAATTAATTTATTTTCAAAAAAATATAGACAAAATTGACATTAATGATTGGACAATATGAATTTTAGTCGTTATAAATCAGTATAACATCAATATGAATTGGACATAATATATGAAGCTCTATGGATTTAATTTTTACTTCCTAAACGTTCTCACTGCATTTCACTAAAATATTTTGATCAAAAATGCAAAAAAGAACTTTTTTAAAGTTATTTTAGGGACAAAATATTCTTCATATGTCTTCTTTATGCTTCATTGTCTATTTTACATCTTCTTCTAAACATAATTTAAATGAATTTTATAACCTTTTGAATATATTGTCCAAATTTTAAACAGATTAATTTGCAAATATTGATATTTTTCTTAATTTCTATGATGTTAGAAAATTGAATATTTTTGAAGGTTTTAATTCATGAAAAAATCTTTAAAAGTATGCTATTTTATTTCTATACTTTAATTAATGCTATATGTAAGCTCATTAATTTCATAATCATATGTAATCATTTCTTTATCACTTAAACTTTTCCTAATTACCTTTTTGATAATCTTATATAACAAATTTATGATTTATTGCGTTCTTATATTTTAATTACTAATTATTTTACATTTAATTTTCAATCTTTAACCATAAACAACTGTTCAAACATTTTACTTGCAGAATCGATCTATAAAAATGATTTAAACTGTCATTATAAAACCTATATAAATTATTGAGTGTGTATGTGAACAATCTACACATATGTAAATTTATATTCTCCTCATCTTCGCGATATCACACAAAACTTCATTCTCTTCTATCTCAAAATGAGACAGAGGAGAACATAAAGTAAGAAAAAATATTCAAATAATTGTGCAGCAGAGTTTTGTGAGAGAGAGTGTTGTGTAGAATGGATGTAAATCGATGGACATTGGACTCTTCTTTACTCATCGATAACTAAGTAAAATTATTAATGAAATTAGTTGGATAATGAAACCCTCTTAGATTTAAGATTATAATTGACTTTTTTCTCAAATAGATTTATTTTTTCCACTTGAACATTTACAAAAATTATAACTTAATAATTGTCTTAATGTTAAACTAATTGCACTTTAAACGTAAAACATATAAAAAAGAAAACTAGATTCTACCGATAAATATAGAAACAAATATTTGAAATCATAATTATGATAAAAGAAATATAAAAAGAGACAAGCTAAAATGAAAAATTAGATATTTTCACTAGATAGGCTTTTTGAGGAATTTACTTATACAAATATTTGTTGTGAAGTAAATTCCATGCCTCAATGGATAGATTTAAAACTTTTTCTCATATTGTGTGTGCATATTGCCTTTTTTACTATCGCAAATCGAATCTATCAAAGTTCATTGAAATTTTCTACGTATATATATAATATTATTAACTTAATTTTCACATATATTTCTTGCCTTAAATAATTTTTAGCGCATTTTATTGAATGAAAATTCTCATTGCTGTTCGTATGATCATTTCGTTATTATGTTGTGATCATGCGACATTGGGTAAGATGATAGAATATGTGTATATTATATTTATACTATTATATACCGATTATCAATATTCAAACATTCATAATAATTCTATCATTATTGAGATATTTCTATATTTTTAATTGTTCTTATGAATTTTCATAAAATTGATTGAAAGACATTTTTTTCAAAGTGGAGATATAATTGTGTGGAAAATTATCGATACTAAAGATATTTTTTAAAGAACTAAGAAAGGAAATTTTAAATTTAAATTGAATTCCACCATTCCACATGTGTATATATAGAGTCAAATTTTCGCACAAAAATGACGCTATTCATATTATTGAACAACAAATAGATAAATTCTGTTTAAATTTGAAAGAACTGATTAGATTCTCAAGAAAACTTCTTCGTATCGATAAATTTTTTTATCAGCAAGATTATCTTCTCTTGAAAGAAACAAATTTCTATACTTTATAAACAACTGATTATATTTTTATGTTGCAGCAACTTTATTTGGTGGTAAAATAAAAAAGCGCGAATTGTTTTTCTATTTTGTTTATTCAATGAACTATGACGAATGATGATGATGAAGAAGAACAAAATAAAGTGTTCAATGTGAGAAAAAAAAGGTACATGAAATAGTTAAATGTGCATATTAATTAAATTCTATATTTGCTGATTTTATGCATTTTCATGATTGATTCACATTTATAACAATTTTATTAACTTTTTGCTCTTTAATATATATGATAATGATGAAATATTTAGTCTGTAAGATTTCTCTTAATTATTATATTCATTCACGAAGTTAATTCAAATCAATATTATTATAGAAAATCAAATTTTACTCTCCTAACACAAATAATGTTAAAAGAAATAATTAATCTTTGTCACGAAAAAAAAATGAAGAAGAAATAATTTTTCGATGGAAGAAAGATTTTAAAATGGAAAATTTTTCATTTATTATATATACATAAATTTCTCCTTATAAATTGTCAATGTTCTTTTATTACCATGCGAAAGCATTTTTCTCTTATAGGCAACAAGTAATTTCTCTTTTCATTGAAGACTGATGTGGTGTCAAAAAGGTCAACTGATAGACAGGTAAGTTAGGTAAGTAAAACTTCCATTTCAGATATCGAAAATATTGATTGATTTATTATGAATGTGTGAATATTGATACTCGGATTACTGTTAAGGACATTAATTGCTCACATATGCCTTTAAAAACTTTTCATACACATGATTTATTCTCTAATAACTTAATGAGACTTTCTTCCAACAGAACGAATAAAAAAAATTCACTCGGTTCGGTAAGTAAAGTGCATTATGTAGTAAAAAATTTCAAAATACATACCCCAAATGTACTAAAAATGCTCCATGAAAAAATTTTTGCAATAAAAATTGAGAAAAAAATGAATTTTAGTCATGTTCAAAGTTTTATTGGTTTTTTAAACAATTATCACATTTATTGCCACAATTTTCTAAAATTTCATCACCAAAATATTCAGCTATGTGTCTATGTCTGCAGCCTTTAGTGTTTATAAACGCAAACATTTCCGATGATATATCACCGTTGTAAAATTTATTGACATAAATTCTCGAATGTCCATTTTCAACATCAATACGACCAGATTGTTGATAGAATGCTCTCAAATTTTTTGGCATTGACATGTGCAGAACAAATGATAATGGATTTCTTTTTATACCTAATCCAAATGATTCTTCTGTTGCAACTAAAACGGGAAAATGTCCATCTTTCCATCTTTTTTGAATGTCATTTACATTTCTTTTCGTTCCATAAAATGCTTCTGATGTTATTCCACTTTCTCTCAAACTATGAGCAATAAGTTCTGCATTATTTGCAGTTTTACAATAGATGATACCGGATGCATAAACTTTTCTTGTTGTATAAAATTCTTCTTCTTCATTTAACTCAATCAAGTCTTTAATGATATTTTTAAAAACTGTAAAACTCTCATTCTGCGATTGCATGACGTCATAATAAATATTTTTTCGCACACTTGGACCTCGAATTATTCGTGGATTTTTCATACAAAGTTTAACAGCAATTTGATTAATAATCTCATTTGAGGCAGTAGTCAAGGCTATCCAAGGAATTCCCGAATATTTCGCTCTCACGTGTCCAAGTTCTCTGAAGGTCTCTCGAAAAGAATTATTATTGTCTACAATCATGTGTGCTTCATCAACGAAAATATGCGAAATTTGATTTTCTTCCAGCAAAAATTCAATCAACTCTCTCACTTTATAACTGCCTCTTATCAGCATTTCTGGAGTAATAAATAAAAATCTATAGGGAACATTTTCATAATCATAAAATGCTTCAATTGTTTCGTCTCGATTTGAAAGTGGCGCAACACTTGTTATTGATGTTGCAGGTATTCTTATTTCAGTTAAATATGCAACTTGATTTGTAATTAATGAAATATTTGGTGTGATTATTAATATTATTCCATCACGTTGAAAAGAAGAAGGAAGTTGATAACAAAGTGATTTTCCAGCTTGAGTTGCCATTGAAATTATTATATTTTTTTCACCACTCATTATGCATTCAATTGCTCGCTTTTGATCATCACTTTTGAAATCATCAAAATCAAATCCATCTTTTAAAGCATTTTTATAATCGCGTTCTGAAATTTTGTACATTTTAAAAAAATTCACAGACGTGTTGTTTGAACAACTGCACATATAAAACTGACAAGTTGATGCAAGTTCATAAACGTAAGAAAACCAAATAACTAACACTTGAAACTGATTAATGAATCACTCACATGTATGAATGAAGAATGAAAATGTATTTGCCATTAAATTTGATAATGTGTGATATTTATAAATAGATTTTTTAAAAAGCCTGCGAAAAAACATATCAAGTGTCTCAATTTTATAATGAAAAAAAAAATTTGTAGATAACAACGCATTACTGCAATTTACGAAGCGAAATAACTTGAACAAAATGTCAAATGTGTGTGGCAAAAAACGCCAGTTGTTTGGTCTTGACAATTTATTAACACTTTATGTGATCCTGGTTATTATAATTTAATATTTTACTGTTATATTTTTCAAAGAACTATAGAGATGCTGAAAGCTGCTCAGTCTTTGTGATACAAGAGACATTTTTGTCTACGTAGTTATATTTTATAAATTATTATGTTCAAATCATTCTATAAATATCTCTTGATTCTCTTCAAAAAAGTTATTTTTCTTATTGTAATGAACTCATGGAGCGAATGAAAAGCAATTTTAATGTTTGAAACTAAATTAAATATTAAATTTTGCTTTTAAGCAATTGTAAATTCACTTGGATGTGATTTATCTTATACACTTAATCAGTTTGTTTTTATGAGTAATAAAATGCAATGCTGAATAATTGACATGATAAAATTTTTGTTTATTTAGTTTAAATTTAAATTTTAAAGAATCATCACGTTCATTCATGTTTAAAATAGTTCCTAAGTAAAAATGTCAAATTTTAAAATTAAAGATGAAGATATAATTTATACAATAATTGAAATAGCATTTGCATTATTTGCAATCATAGCAAATAGTATTGTTATTGCTGCATTTTGTATAGAACGAAAATTAAGAAGAAGAATTCATTATTTTTTACTTTCATTATCAATAATTGATTTTCTCATTGGACTTTTGGCTATTCCATCTACAATAATTGTAAGATAGAAAAAAATTTTATTAAAAATTTTCATTTATTTCTATCATAATTAGCTTGATGATGAATTGGTTCATGAAAAATATCCGTGCTTAGCAATTTTCACATGTTTTATAACAATTTTCACAATATCAAAATGGAACATGGTTGGGATTGTCTGTAATTGCTATTGGGTATTTATCTTAATCATCTATGATTTTTGAAACCTAAAATAAAATTCTTAATTTAAGGCAATTCTCCATCCGATTCATTATCATCGTTATAAAAACAAAATTCCTGAAAAATGTGAGTGACGCATTTGTTATTTTGTTTATAACTTATGAATAAGATATTTTTTAGTGTTTATTGGAGTAACATGGTTAATTGGTATCTTCATTGGGATATTACCAATTGCAGGATGGAATAATTACACCGACAATTGCTCATATGAAAGCGTTATTGATAAAAATTATAATTTTTTCTTTTACATCGTTGACTTTTTTGTATTGGTTGTATACTCAATGATTATTTTTCAAACTTGCAAGGTAATAATTAAAATTCAGAAAAATTTAAAGAATTTTTAAACTTATAAAATTTTCTAGAATTCAAAAAATATTGATACCAACATTACAGCATCAAATACAAATTTACACGAATTCAATATTGCAAAAAAGCTTTTGACAATTATAATCATTTTTCTCATTTGTTGGACTGTAAGTTGATTCAAAAAACAAAATATTTAAATTTATTGAAAATTTTATTTGCAGCCGCTTCATATTATTAACATAATTACATCTATAAATCCAACCTTTTTAATCAAACGTCATGTCATACAAATGGCTATTCTTGCACATCATTTTTCAGTTGCTTTAAATCCAATCATATATGCTTTTCGAATTGAAGAAGTTCGAGAAACTGCATTGAAAATTTTTAAAAGAAAAAGACAACAATTCAGTCAAGTTCCACAAAATCTTTTAAATTTCAACAGAAAGGAAATTTTAGGAAATTGTCCATCTAACTGGGAATCAATTCCACGACCATCTGATGCACTTTCTTCTGAACTATCCGAATCTTGGAAATTGATAACTCAATAATAAAAACATAGCAAAATTTAAACCAGTCGAATGCTAAAAAAGTTTTAAATTCTCCTCTGTAAATTGATTTAAATAAAATTAACTATTTCTATAACGATATCATAATTTATTCTCTCTAGTCATTCAGTTTAATGCTCCCAATTTAATTTTATTTGAAAAAGTGTTCTCGACTTTTCGAAAACTTTGAATGTCTAGAGAATTTGTATAATCAAAAACTGTTCACTTATCGTTATGCAGTGCATAGAGCTCTCATAAAATTTCATTACTATTTTTTTTTATATCTCACCACAATTTTCCTTTTTAAATCTCACTGGAATAGATGAAAGTGATAAGAGAAAAATTATTTTTATATTTTTTATTACAGAATTTCATATACATCCATGATATATCAATGATGATGTTTTTTTATGTTACTTATACATATGTATTCATTTCTATTAACATTTTTACTTTATTATTATTAGTTCAATACCAACATCAGTTTTCTTTTGTTATTTTACCTATAACGATGATTGGAATGAAAAAAAAAAAACAAAATGAAAATCGATAAACATTTTCTTTTATTTCTAGCTGTGTTTTTTTTGCAACAATTGAGTTTTTATATGTTTGAATAAATTTCCAAAATTTTCATTAAAATTCTTTTTATTTTGAACACCATTTGCCAATTATTTTTATGGAAGAAAATAAAAGTAGACGAACATTTGTGTAGAGTAAATTATCGATCTTTAAGACATCTGAATCTTGCAAAATTTTAGGTTTTTTACATTTCTTAAACAAATATTCAAAATTAAAATAATAGGGTTCCATACAAAAATGAATAAGAAGAAGAAAATTATGCACATACTTCTTCTTCTTATCTGCATAATTCCGAACCCTATAAAATAATTACAAATCAGCTATTAGATTATTGTTAAATGTTTGATGTTTGTTTATAATCATGAAGGTGAGAACTTTTAGTATAGTTATCATTCAAAAGTGTGGAAAAATCTAAAAATTGATTTAATTTTTTAATGTTTTTGATACTTTATAATTTATAATTTTTGAAGAAGTTCGCACCCCTTGTTTATAATATAAATCAATATTTTTACATTCAAATGGAGTTCAGATAAGATCTTAAACAATTAAGCCAAAATTCTTTAAAAAGATTATCCGAATAATCGATTATTTACCTTAGATTTTTGAAGCTTATGTATTTTCAGTACAAAAAATTTTGTACTAAAATTTAGTACAGATAAAAATTAAATTTTAGATTATAAATTAATAAATCTAATATTCATTTCTAAAATCTTCACAAATGTTCGTTTAATAATAATTTAAAATAAAGGAATACTTTCCGTCTTCACTCGAATATAAAAGCTGTTCGGTTTAGAAATGTAAAAAAAGAAGAAGTCTGTAGATAATCAGAAGATCTATAATTTCAGCTTTTTTGTTAATATGAATTCAATTCAAAAATCCAATCTTAATGTCTCCTATATTCGAATCAAGACAGTTTTTTCACTCTCTACTGAACTCAAAATTTTTTAAAAATTCGAGTAACATGAATAACAATCACTTTTACAACATAATTGATTTACAATCTCATTATTTTGGATGACATATTTTTTTCTTACATGCGTGTGTGTGTTTAACATTACAAAATACTTAGAAAATTAATTTATTATCTCCTAACGCTATTATATAATTATTGAATGACGAACATTACTCCCACAGTAAATAGAAATTTTTCATCTCAATATTTGAGCAAAATCATGGAGTTCTATGAGAAAAAGAAATTTC
>JACWBX010001144.1:0-11851 GCA_014622435.1 Polypedilum pembai
CCCACAAACTACAGCTTCTACAAGACCACCATCAACTTACTTGCCTCCAGAAACAACAGCTCGAACTCAACCTCCTACAACACGATTTTCTTGCACACCAGGCTCTACTGATCCAAGATGTCCCAAACCATTTTCGACAACACCAAGATCAGTTCAAACAACAACAGCATTCTCATGCAGCAATCCAGCTAATTACAATGATCCTAGATGTCAAACAACACCAAGATCAACGACAGCTCGAACTCAACCACAAACAACACAATTTGTCTGCCGACCAGGTTCTATTGATCCAAGATGTCCAAAACCATTCACAACTGCACAACGTCCAATTTCAACAACTCAAAAACCATTCACAACGACACAACGTCCAGTTTTTACAACTCAGAAACCATTCACAACGACACAACGTCCAGTTTTTACAACTCAGAAACCATTCACAACAACACCATCATCATGTTATCCAGGTTCACCAGATCCAAAATGTCCACAACCTTATAGACCATCATCAACTAAATTGCCAAGTACTTACCTCCCACCTTTCCCTGACGAATCCGAGACGAATGTCATACGCAAAAATCGACAGCTTGATCCCACTCTTATTGAGGACATTAATCATCTTGTTCAGCCAGGCGCATCCGATTTCCACACCATTGATTCTAGTCTCAACGAAAAAGAGGAAAATCGTGTAGATGAAAATGATTATTATATTAGAAAGAAGCGTTCACTGCCTGAAGAAAAAGAAATTATTTCGATTACGCTCAATTTCAAGGGATATCAATTTGCATAAGAACGAGAGAAATAAGAGTTTAGTTTGTAAAGCCACTGCCATTATAGTATTTAATATTTCTTTTTGGAAAAATACAGGCACAAAAATAGTTTGAGAAAATTTCGGTTTTTTTGAGTGCCTACCAAAATTTTCACTTGTAAATACGAATTCAATAGAATTTTTACAATTTTTAACTTTAATTTTTTTTCTCTAGAATTTCGGAATAATTTTTTGATTGAAATGTTGTTAAAAATTTCTTTTTCAATTTTATGCAAAATTTTTGAATCTATACTAAATTTAATATAAAATGCTTAAACAAACATTGAAAGAAGATAAGAAAATACTCAAAAATTTAATGTTAAAATCTACAAAAAATACTCAGAAAAATGTCACTTTATTCTTTCAATCAAATTAATGTAAATTATTGTTGCAATGAAGAGAATGAAAAAAAAAATTACAAATTTTATACGAAGTTGAAAAAAAGATAAAAAGTCAATAAAAAATCTATTTTAAAAATATAATTGAATTTTTTACTTTATTTATAAATTTCAGAAATTTTTAATAAAAATTCTTTAGAAACTTGTGATTGTGAGAAATTAATTTCATTGGTTTGTGTGAATCAAGGCCTGATGATTCTTTTTGCTTACTATGATTATTTTTCGACTCGATTTTATTTATTTTATTGTTAAATCTTGATTTTTCTATTATCTATGATATTTTCCTATCTTTTAATGATTGAACCTTTGCTTCTATAAGTAAACAAGTGATTGTAATAATTTGTGATAATTTTTAAGTAATTATTGAAAAACAATTTTTAAAAAAGATCAATGTAGAGCAGTGGTGTACCAACTTTTTTGAGCCACGGCACACTTTGAACAAAAAAATTTTCTCGCGGCACACCAAAGTACTTTTTTATTAAAAATTAAAAAAAATAATTAAAAATTTAATAATTTCTACATGATTTTTAAGTTCAAGGAAAAACGACAGTTGATTTGTTATTTTCTTTTTTCACGGCACCCATAGATCCTTGCGGTGGCACACAGTTTGGACACCACTGATGAAGAGAGTCATTGTCCGTGATTTTTTGTTAACATTTTTTTGTTGGATAATTATTAAAGAAAGATGTTTGTTTCCGAAAAAATTAATTCTTTGAATTTCGAAAACACATTTACAAATGAAATCATGTTGCATATGTATAAATATTAATACATTTTATCATTATGAATAATATGATAAATTCATTTAAAGGCTTTCTCTATTTGACTCATTAAAACAGATAATGATTAAAGTTTAATGTTTTTTCATGAATTCTAAATTTATTTGAGTTTGAATTTTTGAGCTAGAAACACGTAAAATGACGATTCTAAAATATTAATTTTTTGTGTAAGTGTTTTTCTGTAAAATTTAATTAAATTTGTTGCTAATTAGAATTAATAATTTTTCATTGTTATCAAATAATATATAATGTTGCCCTTAGCGACTAAAAGAGTAACTCGGGTGTGTCGCAAAATAAAATAATTTACTAAAAAATTTCATATAAAAATTATTTTTTTCCAAAATACAAGGTTTTAGTGCCTTTTTTTAAGCGAATTCTTTTTAATTACAGAATATTTGGTTATCAAATGTTATTAACATCGACATCTGATCTAAACTGTTCATTTGGATCGAATTCAACTCTTACTTATTGGTGTCTTGTAAAGAACAATGGGATTTTCAATAACTTTCGTATTACAATTGATAAAATTTCGGGTAATCATGAAAAATTTAAGAGTGATTAAGATGTCAAACATCTTTTTATCAAAGATATTTCGAATGTTGCTTTTATACCTAAAAGATTCGGAAATTATTTCGGAAAACTTTACACTCTGGAAATTATTAACAGTAATTTGATCTAAATTAATAAAAATTATTTTGAACAATTTTCACATTTAATTAAACTTGTTTTGAGTAGATATCAATTAAAATACATTGAGAAAGATTTGTTTGAGTCTAATCAAGATTTAGAAAAAATTTGGTTAGATCACAATGAAATAATTTCCATTCATCCAAATGCTTTCGATAAACTTGGAAAATTGAGATATTTAAATTATGAAAATAATTTATGTATTGACAATGGTAATACATTCATAGGAGATAACGACGAGATTAAAATGGTAAAGGTTGGAATTAAGTTAGGTTTATGCTATCCATTTGCATGTAAAGTTGCAAAAGTTATTGAAAAAATTGATAAGTTAAGTGAATACGAAGATAAAAATGTCATCTTGAGCCATTAAATCTTAAATGAACTCAGAATTTTTGAAATTTTTTTTACTTTAGTTTTAATAATAATAATAGTAAATTTAAAAAAAAAAAACAGAAGAGATTAAAAATCAAGTTCAAATGAGGCCAAATATGTATCACAAAGAATCATTCAAAATGGACACAATTAGTTTTAATGATGAAGATCATACTTATGACAATATTGTGTAAAAAGTTCAAAAACAGAAGCAAACAATGATAACATTTAAATTCAGGATTCATAACGAAAGTGCAGGCACATACAGAATTGTACAAATTTGTTCAGATTTGAACAGACTTGTACAGAAATGAGCAGATTTAGTGCTCATACAAATGTGCAGCAAAAAGCAAATTTTTATTTTTGTTGATCCTGGACTTAAATATAAAATCTATACATTTGAATTAAAATTTTTTATTTTATCATCCAGAATTATTCATGAACTTTTATTTATTTTATTGTATTTATGACATATAAACAAAACAATTTTATCTTATCAACAGTTTACGTCAAATACTTATGCTTGCCAGCAGGCATGAAAACATCATTCCCAAGTAACCAAAAATGCGATACAATTTCCAATTATTTACCATGACATAATAAAGACGTATAAATGGGAAGGAAATGTATTTATAGTTAATGTATGTTTATGAAATTGAAAAAATCTAATTAGAAATATTGAACTTTGTCTTATTTTGACGTAACATTTTCTTTGCGAATGAATAGTTATATGATATGAAACATCAAAGTTAATGATGATTGAATTCTGATGAAAGAAAAACAAGTCTCAAGAAAATATAAATGTATTTTATTTTTACTAATTTTAGATAATTTTTGTTAACTATGTAAAACATTTGATGATAATAAAATTGTTGAATTAAAATTGTTTTAAGAGCTTTTAAATAAATAAAAGTTTACAGATGAAAAAAGATAATGTTTTTGAAAAACATTCAACATTTTTTGTGAAACATCATTTTTTTCCTTGAGTGTTATTATTTATCTTTAAATTAGGAATTTTTTTGATAAAAATTTTCCTTGAAGATATCTTATAAGAATTTTTCATTAAAAATTTTTCTACAATACTTGCAAACACTTAAGATGAAAAATTAATAAAATTTTCTTTTACTTTTATAATTTATGACTTTTTTAGTAGATCCAGATGAAATCTTTTTTTTTTTGAATCTCAAAATAATGCTTTAAAATAACAAAGTTTTGGATATTTTTCAAACTCGGAATTTATTGTTATCGAATCGAAATAGAAAAGCAAAAATCCTCTGACGAGTATTGCAGAAACATCGGATTTATCCTCTGTCCTCATTAATTGCTCGAAAACTTTATCATCGTATTGCTTGCGAGTTTCAGCTGTTTAGACAAATTAGTAGATATTCATATATTTTCAAAGAGAGTTATCAATTTATCTTTCTCATATACATAAAATATAACTCTCTACAGCAATGTCATTGAGAAAAGCTTTCATTTGAAAAAAGCTTTTGTACTAAAGAGAGTGAAATTTTATCTCATAACTCTCTTCTAAAGTGTTTTGAGCTTTTTGAATAATGTTCATGCAACATTGAGAAATTTCATATTCCAAAATGTTTCTCGTATAAAAATTCATACAATCAACACATGTAGGATGGAAAAATTAATTTTAAAGAAATAATTGTTGTTTATCTTGATAAAATTTAAAATTCAAGAGCACATTTTTCAAAGTTCAATGGCAAAATTTAGTTTTTTAAAAATCAACAATAAAACTATGTTCATTCATTTCACTTCATAAAATCTATGTTTACTATACATTTGAACACTCTTTTATACTTAAATAATAAATTAATTCGTTCTTTATCCATTAATATTAAATATTTTTACTTTCG
Source organism: Polypedilum pembai (assembly GCA_014622435.1). Lineage (NCBI taxonomy): Eukaryota > Metazoa > Arthropoda > Insecta > Diptera > Chironomidae > Polypedilum > Polypedilum pembai. Next base: position 4,913 of record JACWBX010001144.1, read on the forward strand.
AGCACTGACTATAACTTACATGATTTGTTTATAATATTTTTTGAATTCCTATACATTTCAAACTTACTACTAACGTTACAAACAATAAGCAAATGGTCAAATTGAATTAAATTTGTTTCTTAATTACATTTTTTTTCTTTAATTAAGTAAACTTTATGAATTATTAATTTATTATAGACTCTTGTTTCTTCATAAAAGCATATTTTGTCCACTTTCACATAAAAGACATTTATGAAAATGAAACAACAAATTTTATCAAAAAGTTTTTTATTTATGAAATATAAATTATTGAATTTTGAAACAAAAACGTATAGTAATTTATTTAAAACAGTTAAAAATATGTTTATATTTGTTGCACTTTTATTTAATTTTAAACCAACTGATTTTACTTGTTGAACGATTCTTTTGACCTATGGCAACGGTTACTATGATTTTTTTTCTTTATTTATTACTAGTAAATAAATTCAAAAACTGACAATTTTAACTAAAAATTCTTTTTCTATAATTTCAATTTGAGAATCTTTTAAAAATGACAACTCGTACAGGTCTCATCGTAAGCCCTCGAAAATTAGTTCAACGTACGAAAAAAATGATTGACATCAACTCTTTATTGCCTTGTGCCATCACTCGTCCAGCAAAATTTTCACTGAAACCTTATGCCGGTGTTTTTAATCCTTACGCCAAAGGTTGCTCAGTTTTATGCAATCATCCATCAAAAAATAAAGTAAATTTTACAGGAAAACTTCAATTCTTTTACACTTGAAAGTTTTAAATATTTTTAGCATCCAGAGAGTGGTATAAAACCAACACCATCATTTATTCCAGATGCAAATGTCATCGACATTCCTGATCACGTCCCAGAAGAGTTCTTTCGTCGCTTTACTGATACTGATTCACGTCCTTTAACGCCAACGCCGAGTTGTGCAACGAGTGCTCGAACTCGTAATAATGGCATAAGCAGTTCACATCTGAGTGCTCGTCGTTGTTTCACACCTGAGCCAATGAGAAATGAACAAGAAAGAAAGCAAATAATTCTCGATTTAAGACGAAGTCACTCACAAGAAACACTTTATTGGAATGCATCATCTGAAATTTCACATCCAGGTAGACAAGATTCGACATCATCATCATGGGTTCAACCACAAGTTGTCAAACATGAAATTGAAATTATTGGAACAAACGTTGAGAAGGAAGAAATTGAAGATATTCAGGAGATGGAAGAAGATGAGCTTGAAATGGCACTTTATAGTGAAGGAATTATTAACGCAACTGAAGATTTTATTGATCCAACATTGACTTGCATTAATGCGAGAGATGATGAAGATGATGACACATTAAGAAGACGTGGAAAGTTGAGAAGAAAGAAGTCAAAAGGCAGCATGCAAGTTATCACATTTCAACCAAGTAACGAACCAGAAACTCATGTAGCGCAGTTCGATGATGGAGATCAAGATTCACCAAATCTGTCAAGTCGTCAATCGCTTGTTCCTGAGAGCATTGCAAGCTCTGCTGTTTCAAAAGTAATGAGAAAAGTTGGTGATGAAATTGTAGAAAAAGATGTTTCACATTCTGACGATTCATTGAAAACATTGAGAATGGGATTAAATGTGGAAATGATTGAATGTGTTTTTGATCGATATGTGAGTAAATTTGATAGCTTTTGTATGAAATATATTTGAAATTTTTAAATAATTTAAATTTTCAAACAATTTAATTCAAATCAGACTTAGCAGGCAGCCAAGCTGCCAAAAAATGAACATTTAGAGTTTTCTCTAAAACCATTTGAAACTCATAGTTTCGCTATAATTAAAGACAGCCAAAAGCAGCCAGGCAACCGGGCTGTCTAAAAATCTATGGGCAGCTCAGCAGCCTGCCAACTCTGATTCATACTAGAACTGAAAAGTCAACCATTTATGTATAGAAAAATCAAATAATTAATGTCTATAAAAATCATATCAAATTTCTTATTTCTTCTTTAGCGTAATCGACTACTTCAAGAAGCTCTACGTACCATCACACCAGATAAACTTGGAGTTGACTCTAAAGCCGTTAGCGAAATGAAAAATATTCTCAACTTGCAAGAAACCGATTACGATAAATGGCAAAATTTACCAAGAAAATTCTCACGCTCATCTGCCAGATTTGAATTACCAATTGACATTCGAGAAATGGCAAAATTGAAGCCATTTGATTATCTTAGCAAATATGTTCATGTCAATGACGATAAAAAGCAGCTTTACCATCGCATTTTCGTTGACTATTTGCCAAAAACTCAAACAAAGAATGAAGAAGCAGAGCATGAAGACTTTTACAATAACAGTGCATTGAGAAAAATTTATATGGAAAATCTTTTACATTCACGAGTCATGACCATTGATAAGCTGTCAGATGCGCTCTATGAAGTGCTTGGTTTTCATGCAACTGATGAGAATGTGAAAGAAGTTTTAGATCTTTTAGAGCTCGAAACGATGGAAGAAAATACTTCGATTAATTTTCGAACATTTTGTGGCATTGTTTCATTCGCCGAACGATTGATTACAAAATTGACCCAAGAAGAAGATCCGAGAGATGAAATTGAAATTGCTGATTTTGAAACATTGCTAGCAAGACATTTTGATAAAATTGAAAACAAAAATATGAAAAAAATGTTTGAAATTATTCAAAAATGAAGCAAATTATTTTTCTAAATGATATAAATAAGCTTGCGATTAAATCTAGGATTTAAGAATGTTTTATCTGATATTTTTTCACATTAAAATCCAGCATGTTGTCCCTTATTATATAAGAAATTTTTTAGGGGATTTGCGCATAAAAAATGCAGCTTATAATTTCACTTTGGCTGATTGTTTGGCTGGCTCACTCCTGACCTTTGAAATCTCGAAAATTATAAAAGCTAGAGACTTGCGGTGTACTTTAGGGCATTTTTGAGGCCACAGATCAATGTTTGTCAACATTTATCAAATTCGTATTTAAAAAAGAAAGCTTTGCCTTAAATACAATTATCACAGCAAAGTTAAATTGCAAAATGTCCAGTTTACTTATGTTTAATCTGATTACAAAAATCAAAAATTCTATGAGTATATCAAATCCAAACAACCTCTCAGTTGTTTCTTTGAATACAAGTTCTAATAGATTAATCATATTATATTTTACAATCATTTTCTACGTAAACATCTCTACATTTATTTACATTCAAAATATGAAAATACAATACGTGAATCTTTCATTCAAATCTTAAATGATTCAAATTGATTAAGAAATATATTCATTAAAGCAGATTCTATTTGTGTAAAAATAACGGTTAAGTTGAATTTAATGATAACAAAAATTAATGCGAACAAAACGCCGGGACGAAGAAATTCTTAGTAATCAAAAAAAGATTTTTTTTACAATTTTTAACATGTGAATTTAATTTGCAAATTCTCGAGTGACAGCTTTTTAACTAAGCGTCGCCGCAATAACTCGATTTTTTTTATTATTTTATTATTGATATTCAGATTTTTCACAAATAAAAGATCTTTTATAATCACCATTACAGTCTACATCAGCGAATTTAGGTCTGTTGCTAGTTTTAGGTCCAATACACAAGCACCATTCTTCGTTATTATGGAAATTTAACTCTCCATCTCCCCATTCCATTTCATAATTTACTCTTTGTCCTCTTGAAAGCCAATACCAGTCATTTTTTGAGCGTGGAGTCAATGTCATACCATTCACAAAAACATAATGTTCTGTAAGATCTTGTGAATGTGCCACAAGCATTTTATGAACGGCTTCAAATTCTTCTAAAGTTTCCAAAGATGCAAATTTCATTTTATAAGACTCACAAGTTAATTTGGCCATTAGCCAAGAAGCTTTGAAATACCGTGGAACGAAGTATGATGTTTGTAAAGTATTTTCTCCACATTCAGCTTTAAAAAGTCTGAAATAAAATATCTTTATATAATTTCGCTAAAATTTACTCTTACCATAAGTTCCAATTTCAACAAATGCAATATCGACATCATCCATATAACAAGTTGTAAAAAAAATCGAAAATAAAAGAAATATTATTTTCATATTTTAAAATTGACAACTGAAGCTTTTAACTAGCAAATTGATACTAAAATTTTTTCTGTGAAATATTTTCATTTATAGCGAAAAATTTTATTTGTGTAGGTATAAACATATATTCTATATTCTAATTATTAAAAAATCCTCAAATTTCATCTAAGGTTTTGGAATGATTCGTGAACGACATAAACTTTTAGTAAGATCTTCTGTTACACACGTCTCATGGTCCCTAGAAATAGATTAATGCAAAAAGTTTGACAAAAAACCGTTTTGGTGAAGATTAGTTAAGGAGACAGACATACAGACAGACAAATGGATAAAAAGCGGATAATAGCGCTTTTTTCTTTGAAGAAAATGCGCTTAAAAATTCATCTAAACCTCATGTATGTTCTTATACATATGAATTTGAAAAAATGGAAATGTCCGAAGTGGAGACAGATTTTAAAAAAAATAAAGTTCTTACGAAATATTTTCAAGACATTTTGAAATATTAAAAAAATTACGAAAGATTTCAAAGAATTACGAATGATTATTAAATTTCAAATGAAATTGTCAATAAAAAATTTTTGAATTTTTTTTTACAAAATCTCGTTATTGTTTAACAATTTTTATCAATTTCAGCAGTAAACGAATAAAGAAACCTTGAACCTTTTCATAGTAAAAGAGATTTACTGGTAATATTTTTTAAAATTAAATTAAATTAAATTTATTAATCTTTCATATACTTAGATGTTGACAAATTAGTCATCATAAGAGTGAAAAGAGTAAATAAGCTTAATTAGCAAAACGAAATTGTCATTCAAAAAATATTTCTTCTGAAAAAAGCAATAAACATTTTAATGATTGATGTCGCGAAAAAGATTATTAGTCACGGATGACTTTTGATCGCTTATTCCTAGAAATCGAAAAGGCATAAGAATTCATTTTTTGTCATTCTCTAGTAATAATTAAAATTGAGATATTATTCATCTAAAAATGGTATTTCAAAGTTTTTAACAATTTTTTTTCCTATGTTTTTGTCATCAGCTGAGTTTAGTATGGTCTATTCTGTCTGTTATCAAATAAAATAGATACAAACTAATAAATATATAAATATGACTAATTTCATCCTTACATATCACTACATATAAAATTTCTAAAATTTTTGGTCCAAGTCTGTTGTATAACTCAGTAATCGAAACGTTATTTAAAATGATGTCTTTTTCTTAGTTTTATCAGAAATTTTATTTTCACATTTTTTCTCAACTTAGCCTCTCTTATTTGAAAGCTTGTTCATCGAACATACCAGATTATATTCATCTGTGCTGTTTCTTACAAACGCATCTACATTCTTTAGAATTCCAAAGTTTCTTTGTTGAACAAATTTCAAGACTTTCACTTGATGAACTGTCAGCAAAAAAATCTTTGTAAAATTTTTTAAGCTGTTTAAGTGTTTGAATTTGCTTTAAAAATTCATTTGATTCTTTATCTGAATTTTCTTTAAAAATTTTACCACCGTAACTTTTTCTAATTGTTTTTGGTTGATGGACAATTGGATTAATTTTCGTGGGTTGATTTTCACTTTGAATTTTTGATATTTTTGTATTATGAGCTGAAGCTGTGTAAACTGAGAAAAAATATTTTCATATATATGAAATTGCTTTTACTGAATTTATTAGGAATTATTTTGTAAAATTGGTCAAATAAGAAAAAAAATTTTAGTGACATAAAACTATTTGTTTATGCCTTGAAAATAGTTTAATGAAATCAAATTTTAGGCCAATTATAAAGTGTCTTTTTCTGTGCAACTTTTAATATTTTTATCTTTACTCAAACTTACTAATAATTGCAACAATAAAAACTAAGAAAATTTTCATTTTTCGTTTCTGCTTGACTTCTTTTCAATTACTGATATCTTCTTTATTCATTTCTCATTTCTTTTATATGATATTGAAAAACATCTGTAAAATGTTACACATCTGTCATTTGCAGTAAGTAACTCAATTAATTAAAAGTCGATAACATTAAAAAGGAAATATTAAAGAATTTATAGAATAAAGACAGATGTTAGTAAATGACTGATAATTGATGACTACCTTTTCTAAAGACCTTGAAATTTAAAATAAATATTTATTAAAGTTCATAGAATGCTGTAAAAGACTTTTTAAACAAATAACATAGAAAAAAAGTTTCTTTACTTCTTCATTCAATAATAAAATCACTAGTAGAAGAATTTTATACAAATTCATCAATTTTAGATGAAAACTTCATAAAATCATCATCATTTTTAACATCATTTGCATTATTTTGAAAGAACGATAGAAGTTAAAAGTTCAAAGCTTAACCTTCGAAATTTCTATCATTACATCTCATCTTGTGATCGAATTTAGAATATCTAAATATTTATAATAAGGAAAACTAAAGCACTAAATTTCTTTATAAATAGACATATCAACTGCATTTTCAAACTCAATGAACTACTTTTTAAATTCTGAAATAATTGAATCTAAACAAAATATGCTGCTAAGTTTATTTTATTTTACCTACAATTTCATTAATATCTTTAAATTTTCATCGTCAATAAAAAATTTTTAAATTTATTTAACAAGAACATTTGAATACAAACATCAATTGAAAGACTCGTCAATTCTTTTGTTCATTGCCGCTGATGATGAAGTCAACACATTAATTAATAAGAGCGTTATCAGAATCTTGGGTAATAGAATAAAAATAGTTCCACATGATTTGATTATGAAAAGTGTAGTGTCTACCGATAACGATTTAAATCTTCCATCATTTCTTATATTGCATAAGACCATTGAGGTCTATCGTCCACTTCTTAGTGAACTCCTTCTCCTCGAATTGGAGCGCCTTAAAGCTACATTGCCATTATATAGTAATCTGAAT